>CALZFC010000286.1:0-187500 GCA_945643635.1 Allodiplogaster sudhausi | reverse complement strand
TGTCTTTCAAACGCCTTGCCCCATGTCAGTATACTGACAATCACAACTCAACTATGTGTAAAGCGATGGAAGGCAAAAAACAAATAGAAAATATTATATAGCATAAAGATAAGAAACCGTGTTGTGGAAGAGTGTTAAATGGCCAATTTGTAACTTAAAAAATGTATCTTTAAGGTTGGCCAAATATAAAAAAATATAATGGCAGAATAAATAACTAATTGTAAGATATCTTTTCTTCCAGTTGCGACGCTGAGCCAGCCGCGCTTGCCAAGTACGTCCTGGCGCTGTTGCGCAAGCCGGAGAAGTCGGACGAACAGCTGCGCGAGATCTGCCTCACCCAGCTCGATGTCTTCCTTCAAGCGAGTCAGTTGGGGATCTCCAGCAGGGGAAAGCGAGTTCCCGCAGGCTAAAAAGGGGTGTATTGTACCAAATTGTTTTGCGAAGGCTACTGTAATAAGCAGGGAACATGAATGAAGCGGTTTGACTCATACCGTATGACAATTGCGTTTATAAATGTTGGCCACTATCAGGTTATACGGTAGTCCGTAGTGGATATCTAGGTTATGGTGAAGTAACTCCTTGTGGTGTATTCATTATCGAGAGTGTTATTTTAGGATGTGAAGTTAAAGAATTCGCTGTTTGGTATACGTTATTGAAACCTGCTTGGTGCTTTTGAGTTGGCATTGGTTGCGGATTGAAAAGAATTTTTCTTTGAAAGTGTATGGAGATATTTGTTGACAAATATAAGCTTATCTATTCAATCAGTTTCTTCGAGTTCCCGCAGGCTAAAAAGGGGTGTATTGTACCAAATTGTTTTGCGAAGGCTACTGTAATAAGCAGGGAACATGAATGAAGCGGTTTGACTCATACCGTATGACAATTGCGTTTATAAATGTTGGCCACTATCAGGTTATACGGTAGTCCGTAGTGGATATCTAGGTTATGGTGAAGTAACTCCTTGTGGTGTATTCATTATCGAGAGTGTTATTTTAGGATGTGAAGTTAAAGAATTCGCTGTTTGGTATACGTTATTGAAACCTGCTTGGTGCTTTTGAGTTGGCATTGGTTGCGGATTGAAAAGAATTTTTCTTTGAAAGTGTATGGAGATATTTGTTGACAAATATAAGCTTATCTATTCAATCAGTTTCTTCTTCAGGGGGCCGGTGTGTAATAGTAATGTGAATTGTGTTAATTGGAGAAATAATTTATTTGGAAATCTCCCTGATTCAGGCACGAAGCGTTTT
This sequence comes from Allodiplogaster sudhausi, assembly GCA_945643635.1. Taxonomy (NCBI): domain Eukaryota; kingdom Metazoa; phylum Nematoda; class Chromadorea; order Rhabditida; family Diplogasteridae; genus Allodiplogaster; species Allodiplogaster sudhausi. Next base: position 186,256 of record CALZFC010000286.1, on the reverse strand, counting down.
GTGGACCGCCTCTTCGAGTCGCTCTCGTCCCTCTCGTACATGCCAGCGCCCCCCGCGCAACCCCCTCAGCAGCCATCCGCGCATCCTACATCTGGCGGGGTTGCGACGTCGAAGGGAGAAGTAGACGAGAAGATAAGCAGTGATAAGAAGAGAGGAGGAGAGTCGGAGAGGGAACGAGAGAAGGAGAGAGAAAGGGAGAAGGAACGAGAGACGACGAGCAGGAAGCGAGGAGGAGAGGGCAAGGAGAAGGAGAATGTCAAGGAGGTGCGTGGTTTTATGAATATATCAAGATTTTTATTGTTTTTTTTGTACTGTTTTTTTTATATTAGCAGTCTTAACAAATAGGTAATGATATAAAATGTTGTTTATGGGTTTGTATTGCTTCAAATTTGTCAGAATTTGAAGCAAAATATATTTTATTCACCATCACTATAGATTAGTTTTTCTTCCTTCTCCGCAGCGTGACGAGCGAAGACGACCATTTCTGAGCGGCGCCAATGCTGCGGCTCTCGTCAGAAGAGATGACGATGTTAGCGAGGAGACTTTTTGGAATTCTCGCCCTCGTTGAGTGAATTTCGGTGCTACCGTAACCCGGTACCAGCCCCCACACTGCCCTTATAGAAAACTGCTTCTTTTCTTATGGTTCCATGAAAAGCAAAGATAGCCCAGTGAAGCCATATCATGGTACGATTACCTTTAATAAATTACATCAATTGTGGTGTATGAATTTGAAAGCTAGTAACTCTCGTATTCTTACTGGAGACGGCGATGTTTCAAAAGGATGAGTTGTTAATGGTGTTCGTTACACTGGTATACCCAGTCTACTGTTGCATCGAAATTGACTGCCTGAGTATTGGTCAACAACTGAATTAATTGCATTTTTTTTTCAGAGCAGCTCGTTATCCCGCCGCGGCGGAATATCTCCCGGCACTGCGGCCAATTCAGGAGGACAGTCGTCGGCTCCCGTCCAGCAGAACTCACAGCGAGCAACCAGAAGACGCATCTCTCCACCGCCGCCGGATAATGACAAGGTTTTTTTTTTTAATTTGTATTTAATTTTTAAAATTAATTAATTAGTTTTATATCTTTGCCGTATTTAAGTAGAACATAAAAGATTATTAAAGCAGTGCTAATTTTGCTGAAATTATATTGATCTGTGGAGTCTGTTTTAAAGAAGTGATTGACTACGGTATAGGTCGTGCAAAATATATTTTTGCTCCATTACTTTTTTATTCGTGCCTTTTTTGATACTCTGAAATTTGGAAACAAAAAAATTTTAGCGCGAAGGAGGACGCGAGACGCGCTCGGACCGTCGCCGGCAGTCGCGCTCTCCGCAGCCAGGAGGACGGTCTAGAAGGGGCGATGGCGGAAGTGGACGAAGATCACCAGCGGAGAGAGGGGGACATCGGAAGGTCAGGGGGAAAGAGAGAGAGAGAGAGATTGTAGAGAGAAGAATGGTGGGTGAGATGGGAATGGAGGAGAGATTGGAGAGATGCGGATTAACAAAATAAAAAAAAAACCTCATGGTGCTTGCAATCACTTGCTTCTACAGTATTCCATTCTTTTCGTTGCAGGACCGCCGCAGCCGTAGTCGTTCGCCCCTGACTCAGGATCAAGAGCAGGAGAAGTCGAGTCGCCGTAGAGTTGTGATGACGGGAGGAAGGAGCACGGGGGGCGGGGCTGGAGAAGACTCGGGCTCATCCGCCTCCCCGCCGCCCGCCCAGAAGCGGTCCAAGAAGCACCAGCGGTGCTCGGACTTTGATTGTAAGCGGAATTTCTCTCTCTCTCTCCCTCTCTCGCTCTCTCTCTCTCTAGTTGTTCTGTCTCACTCTCCGCTCTCTGTTTCTTCTGCCTCCGCTCCGTTCTTACATCCTCCCTCTCTCTCTCTCTCTCCCCTTCTCTCTCTCTCTCTCTCTCTCTCTCTCTCTCTCTCTCGTTGTTCTGTCTCACTCTCCGCTCTCTGTTTCTTCTGCCTCCGCTCCGTCCTTACATCCTCTCTCTCTCTGTCTCTCTCTCTCTTCTATCTATCTCTCTCCCCTTCTCTCCCCTTCTCTCTCTCTCTCTCTCTCTCTCTCTCTCTCTCTCTCTTCTATCTCTCTCTCTCCCCTTCTCTCTCTCTCTCTCTCTCTCTCTTCTATCTCTCTCTCTCCCCTTCTCTCTCTCTCTCTCTCTCTCTCTCTCTCTCTCTCGTTATTCTGTCTCACTCTCCGCTCTCTGTTTCTTCTGCCTCCGCTCCGTCCTTACATCTCTCTCTCTCTCTCTCTCTCTCTCTCTCTCTCTCTTCTATCTCTCTCTCTCCCCTTCTCTCTCTCTCTCTCTCTCTCTCTCTCTTCTATCTCTCTCTCTCCCCTTCTCTCTCTCTCTCTCTCTCTCTCTCTCTCTCTCTCTTCTATCTCTCTCTCTCCCCTTCTCCCCTTCTCTCTCTCTCTCTCTCTTCTATCTCTCTCTCTCCCCTTCTCTCTCTCTCTCTCTCTCTCTCTCTCTCTCGTTGTTCTGTCTCACTCTCCGCTCTCTGTTTCTTCTGCCTCCGCTCCGTCCTTACATCTCTCTCTCTCTCTCTCTCTCTCTCTCTCTCTCTCTCTTCTATCTCTCTCTCTCCCCTTCTCTCTCTCTCTCTCTCTCTCTCTCTCTCTCTCTCGTTGTTCTGTCTCACTCTCCGCTCTCTGTTTCTTCTGCCTCCGCTCCGTCCTTACATCCTCTCTCTCTCTCTCTCTCTCTCTCTCTCTCTCTCTCTCTTCTATCTCTCTCTCTCCCCTTCTCTCTCTCTCTCTCTCTTCTATCTCTCTCTCTCTCCCCTTCTCTCTCTCTCTCTCTCTCTCTCTTCTATCTCTATCTCTCCCCTTCTCTCTCTCTCTCTCTCTCTCTCTCTCTCTCTCTCTCTCGTTATTCTGTCTCACTCTCCGCTCTCTGTTTCTTCTGCCTCCGCTCCGTCCTTACATCCTCTCTCTCTCTCTCTCTCTCTCTCTCTCTCTCTCTTCTATCTCTCTCTCTCCCTCTCTCTCTCTCTCTCTCTCTCTCTCTCTCTCTTCTATCTCTCTCTCTCCCCTTCTCTCTCTCTCTCTCTTCTATCTCTATCTCTCCCCTTCTCTCTCTCTCTCTCTCTCTCTCGTTATTCTGTCTCACTCTCCGCTCTCTGTTTCTTCTGCCTCCGCTCCGTCCTTACATCCTCTCTCTCTCTCTCTCTCTCTCTCTCTCTCTCTCTCTTCTATCTCTCTCTCTCCCCTTCTCTCTCTCTCTCTCTCTCTCTCTCGTTATTCTGTCTCACTCTCCGCTCTCTGTTTCTTCTGCCTCCGCTCCGTCCTTACATCCTCTCTCTCTCTCTCTCTCTCTCTCTCTCTCTCTCTCTCTCTCTTCTATCTCTCTCTCTCCCCTTCTCTCTCTCTCTCTCTCTCTCTCTCTCTCTCTCTCTTCTATCTCTCTCTCTCCCCTTCTCTCTCTCTCTCCCCTTCTCTCTCTCTCTCTCTCTTCTATCTCTCTCTCTCCCCTTCTCTCTCTCTCTCTCTCTCTCTCTCTCTCTCGTTGTTCTGTCTCACTCTCCGCTCTCTGTTTCTTCTGCCTCCGCTCCGTCCTTACATCCTCTCTCTCTCTCTCTCTCTCTCTCTCTCTCTCTCTCTCTTCTATCTCTCTCTCCCCTTCTCTCTCTTTCTCTCTCTCTTCTATCTCTCTCTCTCCCCTTCTCTCTCTCTCTCTCTCTCTCTCTTCTATCTCTCTCTCCCCTTCTCTCTCTCTCTCTCTCTCTCTCTCTCTCTCTCTCTCTCTCGTTATTCTGTCTCACTCTCCGCTCTCTGTTTCTTCTGCCTCCGCTCCGTCCTTACATCCTCTCTCTCTCTCTCTCTCTCTCTCTCTCTCTCTTCTATCTCTCTCTCTCCCCTTCTCTCTCTCTCTCTCTCTCTCTCTCTCTCTCTCTCGTTATTCTGTCTCACTCTCCGCTCTCTGTTTCTTCTGCCTCCGCTCCGTCCTTACATCCTCTCTCTCTCTCTCTCTCTCTCTCTCTCTCTCTCTTCTATCTCTCTCTCTCCCCTTCTCTCTCTCTCTCTCTCTCTCTCTCGTTATTCTGTCTCACTCTCCGCTCTCTGTTTCTTCTGCCTCCGCTCCGTCCTTACATCCTCTCTCTCTCTCTCTCTCTCTCTCTCTCTCTCTCTTCTATCTCTCTCCCCTTCTCTCTCTCTCTCTCTCTCTCTCTCTCTCTCGTTATTCTGTCTCACTCTCCGCTCTCTGTTTCTTCTGCCTCCGCTCCGTCCTTACATCCTCTCTCTCTCTCTCTCTCTCTCTCTCTCTCTCTTCTATCTCTCTCTCTCCCCTTCTCTCTCTCTCTCTCTCTCTCTCTCTCTCTTCTATCTCTCTCTCTCCCTCCCTTCTCTCTCTCTCTCTCTCTCTCTCTCTCGTTATTCTGTCTCACTCTCCGCTCTCTGTTTCTTCTGCCTCCGCTCCGTCCTTACATCCTCTCTCTCTCTCTCTCTCTCTCTCTCTCTCTCTCTCTTCTATCTCTCTCCCCTTCTCTCTCTCTCTCTCTCTCTCTCTCTCTCGTTATTCTGTCTCACTCTCCGCTCTCTGTTTCTTCTGCCTCCGCTCCGTCCTTACATCCTCTCTCTCTCTCTCTCTCTTCTATCTCTCTCTCTCCCCTTCTCTCTCTCTCTCTCCCCTTCTCTCTCTCTCTCTCTTCTATCTCTATCTCTCCCCTTCTCTCTCTCTCTCTCTCTCTCTCTCTCTCGTTATTCTGTCTCACTCTCCGCTCTCTGTTTCTTCTGCCTCCGCTCCGTCCTTACATCCTCTCTCTCTCTCTCTCTCTCTCTCTCTCTCTCTCTCTTCTATCTCTCTCTCTCCCCTTCTCTCTCTCTCTCTCTCTCTCTCTCGTTATTCTGTCTCACTCTCCGCTCTCTGTTTCTTCTGCCTCCGCTCCGTCCTTACATCCTCTCTCTCTCTCTCTCTCTCTCTCTCTCTCTCTCTCTCTCTTCTATCTCTCTCTCTCCCCTTCTCTCTCTCTCTCTCTCTCTCTCTCTCTCTTCTATCTCTCTCTCTCCCCTTCTCTCTCTCTCTCCCCTTCTCTCTCTCTCTCTCTCTTCTATCTCTCTCTCTCCCCTTCTCTCTCTCTCTCTTTCTCTCTCTCTCTCTCTCTCTCGTTGTTCTGTCTCACTCTCCGCTCTCTGTTTCTTCTGCCTCCGCTCCGTCCTTACATCCTCTCTCTCTCTCTCTCTCTCTCTCTCTCTCTCTCTCTCTTCTATCTCTCTCTCCCCTTCTCTCTCTCTCTCTCTCTCTCTTCTATCTCTCTCTCTCCCCTTCTCTCTCTCTCTCTCTCTCTCTCTCTCTCTCTCTCTTCTATCTCTCTCTCTCCCCTTCTCTCTCTCTCTCTCTCTCTCTCTCTCTCTCTCTCTTCTATCTCTCTCTCTCCCCTTCTCTCTCTCTCTCTCTCTCTCTCTCTCTCTCTCTCTTCTATCTCTCTCTCTCCCCTTCTCTCTCTCTCTCTCTCTCTCTCTCTCTCTCTCTCTCGTTATTCTGTCTCACTCTCCGCTCTCTGTTTCTTCTGCCCTCCGTCCTTACATCCTCTCTCTCTCTCTCTCTCTCTCTCTCTCTCTCTCTCTCTTCTATCTCTCTCTCTCCCCTTCTCTCTCTCTCTCTCTCTCTCTCTCTTCTATCTCTCTCTCTCCCCTTCTCTCTCTCTCTCTCTCTCTCTCTCTCTCTCTCTCGTTATTCTGTCTCACTCTCCGCTCTCTGTTTCTTCTGCCTCCGCTCCGTCCTTACATCCTCTCTCTCTCTCTCTCTCTCTCTCTCTCTCTCTTCTATCTCTCTCTCTCCCCTTCTCTCTCTCTCTCTCTCTCTCTCTCTCTCTCTCTCTCGTTATTCTGTCTCACTCTCCGCTCTCTGTTTCTTCTGCCTCCGCTCCGTCCTTACATCCTCTCTCTCTCTCTCTCTCTCTCTCTCTCTCTCTCTCTCTTCTATCTCTCTCTCTCCCCTTCTCTCTCTCTCTCTCTCTCTCTCGTTATTCTGTCTCACTCTCCGCTCTCTGTTTCTTCTGCCTCCGCTCCGTCCTTACATCCTCTCTCTCTCTCTCTCTCTCTCTCTCTCTCTCTCTCTTCTATCTCTCTCCCCTTCTCTCTCTCTCTCTCTCTCTCTCTCTCTCTCTCTCTCGTTATTCTGTCTCACTCTCCGCTCTCTGTTTCTTCTGCCTCCGCTCCGTCCTTACATCCTCTCTCTCTCTCTCTCTCTCTCTTCTATCTCTCTCTCTCCCCTTCTCTCTCTCTCTCTCTCTCTCTCTTCTATCTCTCTCTCTCCCTCCCCTTCTCTCTCTCTCTCTCTCTCTCTCTCTCTCTCTCGTTATTCTGTCTCACTCTCCGCTCTCTGTTTCTTCTGCCTCCGCTCCGTCCTTACATCCTCTCTCTCTCTCTCTCTCTCTCTCTCTCTCTCTCTCTTCTATCTCTCTCCCCTTCTCTCTCTCTCTCTCTCTCTCTCTCTCTCTCGTTATTCTGTCTCACTCTCCGCTCTCTGTTTCTTCTGCCTCCGCTCCGTCCTTACATCCTCTCTCTCTCTCTCTCTCTCTCTCTCTCTCTCTCTCTCTCTCTTCTATCTCTCTCTCTCCCCTTCTCTCTCTCTCTCTCTCTCTCTCTCTCTCTCGTTATTCTGTCTCACTCTCCGCTCTCTGTTTCTTCTGCCTCCGCTCCGTCCTTACATCCTCTCTCTCTCTCTCTCTCTCTCTCTCTCTCTCTCTCTCTTCTATCTCTCTCTCTCCCCTTCTCTCTCTCTCTCTCTCTCTCTCTCTCTCTCTCTCTCGTTATTCTGTCTCACTCTCCGCTCTCTGTTTCTTCTGCCTCCGCTCCGTCCTTACATCCTCTCTCTCTCTCTCTCTCTCTCTCTCTCTCTCTCTCTCTCTCTCTCTCCTCTTGCAGTGCGTGGAGTGTGCGTGCTGGCCGACCAGTGCCCTTACGACCACGGCCCTAATCCGGTGGTTGTCGATGACACGACCCTTGAGAAGCTCGTCGGAAAGGTAACAGGGAAATGGGAACATCGCAGGCAGCCAAACTTGGAAAGAATATTTTCCGGCATATAGCAGACGATTCTCGCTTCGTCACATAACAAATTTACTGTTTTAAAATTTTTTAAAGCTAATCCTTCCCATACAAAAGTGATCGTAGCATTTCCACGCAAGCACTTCAGCGAATTTTGTCCTGGTTTGTGAGAGAAAAGACTACAGCAAAAGCCACTAACTAGGACACTCGTTGCTACTGATTGTACTTTTACTCATTTGTATAATTCAGAAAGGAAGATTAGAAGAATCCTCCTTGCAGGGCATGCCCACCTCGCAGCCGCCACCCACTTTCTCTCTGCCTCCTCCCGGCTATGCGCGCATGAATCCGCCACCACCAGGCGTCGACGCTGGCGGATACAATCCGGAAGCACCCGGCCTCTCGGCCACCGACTTCTCGGTACGGGTAGTTTAGCTGATTGGAAACGCGGCGCAGTTATAAAGATAACTGCCAGGGTTCGATTCCGGACCCGGGCATATGTTTTCGCGAGCATGATTAGCGGTATTGTTATAACTCTAGAACAATTGGGTATGTCGGGCTGGGCTGCTGCCTTTTGTTTTGTTGTTTTCTCCATTTCCGCTTTTTATTTTGTATGGAGGTGCTTGCTATTCTTTCCGTTCTCCTTAATCTTTGCCAGCTTCTCATCAAAGTAGGATATGATTTTATAATGTAAACTGTCTCCACATCTACAGCGAATCTCTACAGGTGCCACCGCCTCCGCTTCCCGTTTCGATGGCAGGGGGAGCCGGCTGGGGTCGCCCGAATCCGTACGCAGCCAACCTCATGACTACCCAGGTATCGGAGTGTGAACAGCGTGGGAACCAAGGGGGTGGAGCTTAAAGTAGCAGGGATCTAAAGGGCGGAGCTAATTGCAGTGATCAAGAGGCTTTCTTTTCGTTATTACGAGCAATTGCCTTATGCTAACGGAACAAAGGCAATAAAAACGAGCACTCGCTTCGATTTGTAAACATTTCCTCTTGTCGTCCATCCCGATTGCTCTGTTTCTTTCATGACTTTGCTCTCCACTCCAACTACTTTTTTTTCTCTCCGGCTCTCCTTCCCGCATCCCATTCTCTCTCTCTCTCTCTCTCTCTCTCTCTCTCTCTCTCTCTATCTATCTCTCTCCCTCTCGTTCTCTTATCTTTCCCTCCCTCCCTCTTGTTCTCTCTCTCCGTCTCTCTCTCTCTCTCTCTCTCTCTCGCTCTCTCTCCCTCACTCTCGTTCTCTCTCTCCGTCTCTCTCTCGCTCGCTCTCTCTCTCTTTCACTCCCTTCTTTTCGCCCCCTACCTTGCACAATTCTCGCATTTCCGATCTGTGCTATTCACTTCCCACTCTACGTGTCCCATCGAGTGTGTTGGCTATTTCCGCTTCCCTGATTCTATCTTTCTCTCTCCCTCTATCTGTCTTTCTCTCTATCTCTTCCTCTCTTTTTCACTCTGTTTCTCTTGCTACGTGCATTGCTCTCGCCCACAAAAAACCGTTACGTACATTTAGGATATGCCCCCTTTGTATAGGAATTTTTATTAAAAACAAATAAATATCGGGGGAAGTGAATGCTAGTTTGAGAATCTTCTACTGCTGTTACGTAGTTTGCGAAGACGCTGCAAAATTTAATTTTTTTCTCTGTATGGATATGGTCCAGCCGAATATAGTTCTAATACGTTTGCTTTATTTGCATTACCAGGGGAGGTGAGCAATAAGTGTGTGTCTATGAATTAAAATTTATTTTATTCATTTGATTATATTGATTAGGATGTGACAAGCCATGGAGAGATGCGAAAAGGATGAATGAATTGATCATTCTTGAGGTCTCCTACGATCCGTCGGGCGGCATCCCCGTGGATCCCCAGGTCGGCGTGCCAGTGTCGGCTGGCAACTACGCGGGTGGGGGCGCCATCCTGGCGCGAGGGCGCGGCGGAATGAGGGGCAGAGGAAGAGGTCAGAGGGGTGGGGAAGAAAAAGAGGGAAGAGAGTGAGGGAGCAAAGAAAGGGGAACGAGAGGGGGCAGAGAAAGAGAGGCGAGGGAGAGGGAGCAGAGAAAGAGGGGGTGGGGTGGTTTTTTTGATAGACATAGACTGAAGGGGGATGGTTCAGGAAAAATGTTTCTTTTTTGCGGCTTTGGATGGTAGCCGGTAATCGAGCAGTAAGTGTTCAATTGTATGGTAAAAAATATCAGGCTTTTTAGCATTTATATTTTTCGGCAAAAAAGAAGAATAATGGTAGAAATTGCGAAATATTATCAGAGAAAAAAAGAAAAATATATATTATCGTACAGGCCGCGGCGGCTTCCATCCGTACGCGCGCATCGACACTGGAGAGGGCGGAACGGCGCCGGCTGGCAAGTTGCCAGACGCAGTCGCGGCCAGGACACTCATTGTCAAGAAGATCCCAGCCGAGCTGAACACCATCGCCAAGCTCAACGAGCACTTTGGCCAGTTCGGCTCCATTGTCAACATGCAGGTGAGGGGGGAGGGAATTTGGCAGAATTCCAAGAAAACTTTATTTTTGGTTATGTTAAATATATATATATATATATTTATATATATATATATATATTCTAAATAATGGTAGGTACAAGAAACATTTACATCCAGCAGATTTGATTGCATTTGCAAAGATGCTTCTTGATTGATTGTTGGTTGACTAAAAAACAGTTCCCTGTAATATTAAAGGCACATTGCTGCCTTAAATTGTTGTTTATGCTTGAAGAGAGCATGAATATAATATGCCAGGTTCACTACGAGAACTACTCCGACACGGCTCTGATCACTTTCGCCTCACGCTTCGAAGCAACCAGCGCGTACAAGTCGACCGAGCCAATCTTCAACAACAGATTTATTCGAGTACTGATTTGTTTTCTACGCATTTTTCACCTTCCTCTCCGAGACGATGGGAACATCTTGCATTTTTTTTTATCCTTTAAAAGTGTTTGACAAGCTCGAGTGCAATATTTGAGCATACCACTTAAGGGGTGAGGGGGCGGAATATAAAAAAACCAAATTGCAGGTGTTCTGGTACAGCGGCGACCTGACGGGCGCGGCGGCCGCAGCCTCGGCTCCCTCTCAGCCTCCCCTGCCCGGTCTCACGCGGACTGTCCTGGCTTCCGGGATTACGGTAGACACTCCTGGCTCGCCCGACATTCCGATTGCCGCTGCCCGCCCGCCGAGGTCGATTCCGGCAGGTTGGAATTTCGATTTTTTTCTCCAAGTGGAATGTTTATCTTCTCTTTATCTTTTCAAAAAACAAAGAATTTAAAAGGGAACTTGGTACACTTATTACATTTATATTTTCCATAAATGGGAAGATAAAAGTGTTTTAGCGAACACTTTAAAGAATTTCTTTAGGAGTTCACACGATTTTTCTCATTCTATGGAGTTTTTTAAATGAATTTAACATTTTTTTTTCAGCCCTTGAGCAGACCAAGTTCTGCAATCCGAAGCTCCTTGAAGAGGCGAAGAAGAAAGAGGCGGCAGCGATCAAGGCGAAGCAGGAGAAGGTTAACACTTTTATTTAAATAAAAATATTAAATTAAAAAAAAGTATGTTATAGTTTGACTACGTATTTTATTCTATTTAACTGGGGTTCTAGCTTAAGACGATGTCCTCCCCAAAAAATATAACTTAATTTGTCGATGTATAGGAGAATCGTCTTCGCCTGGTTGATCTGCATCGTCGCAAGACTGGACTCGTGTCGATGCTGCATGAACAGCAGAAGGCTGTTGTTACCAAGGTCAGTGGAAAGAGAGAGAGAGAGAAAAGAAGGAAAGAGTTAATGTTGTGGCATGGAAAGATAAAGAATAGAGGGTTGAAAGTTTGACGGAAATTGCTATGGACGGAGAGAATGTCCGAGTAATGGAAGAAGGCAAGAACGAGAAATGGACAAAGACTACTATTGATTCAATGAGAGACTATGAACACAGAAAGAAAGATAATGCAATTTTGCGGTCTTTTGGAAAGGTTGAGAAAAATGCTGAAGAATCTGACTGCTGATTGATTGCTTATACTGAAATTTAGTATCTTAATCAGGACAAAGATTGATTAGTATTCGCGAAATAAATTGATTTTATTAATCAAAAGAGGATTCTGTTTTCAGCTGATGAAGGAGCCGGATACGGCGGTGAAGAAGCAGCTGAACAAGATGTACAAGGAACTGGAAACGAAGCTGGTCGACGCCAAGAAAGAGGTTTGTATATTTAAAGTTGGTAATTGTAAGTGAAGCAATAAAAATAGTAATAGTGATTATTTACAGTACTAGTTATGTATTTCAGATATTAGTTTAGTTTAAATTATTTTGAAATGCTCGTGCATAATAGTGAGGAGTGGCAAACGAGTTTTGAAGCTTTAGTTTAAAATGTTAAAAAAGAAGATAATATTAATTTGTTCAGGTCGCTGACCTCTCTGAGAAGCTGCTCGAGAAGAAATCGCCGCCGAAGGAAGAGGAAGAAGGCAGTGAGAAGCGAGCCGTGGCTGTCTGCGGCTTCGAGCCTGATGCTGAGCAAGACGTTCGTTTTTATTTCCCATTATTTTGCTTACTTCTGTGGAATTGAAAAAGTAAAGAAAATGAGATGGGGTAGTGAAAGAAAGTAGATTTATTTTAGAGCAATAATTTTTAACGTTATGGTTTTTGTGAAATGTCGCAAGATAAAAAAAAAGAAATTGCGGGAGGAAAACTCTCTATTGTATCAAATTGAAAGTTTTCCTCAATTGTAGGTGATCGCTCTTCTGGAGACTTTTGGCACAGTGAATGAGACGCGCAAGAGTGAAGGAATCGACGGATTCGTCGTGGTCTACGAGAAGAGGGACGACGCCGAGAAGGTTTTTGAGTCGTCTAATATGCCCATTTTTAACGAGTCATTTTTCCGCCTAGTCCTCTATTTCTACATTCGAGGTCATCTAACAGGAAATGAGCTATTTATAGTGGTAGTGGAAAACCTTTTCTAATTTACGGACTGTATTTTCACCTTGGATATTCTAGGCGGTCACTTCGGCGGCACAGCAGTACGCAGGGGCCGGTCTCTCTGTCCAGTGGGCGGAGCTTAGCAAGGCAGCAGGAACCGCGGAGACCGATGACCACGCGGACACGGCGACTGACGATGGGACTATCCGACTCGAGGTATCGATTGTTCGTCTGTTAAACGGAGCGGGGGATCTAAAGAACCGTAAAATGTGGAAGCTTGGGTTTCTAAAGCGCCCGAATATTTGGGCATGCATGACCCCTCTAGTTCTACGAGTATACTCCTCCGGTAGTAAAGTTATATATCTTCTTCCTTCTGATTCTGGTGATTTAATATGGGAATTTAAGTTACAGTTCTATTTTAGACGAGCTCGATATAATTTGATTGATTTTTATTTCTTTTTCTTCAGTCGGACGACGATGCCTAAAATAGGCGGAATGCTTCGACTTATCGTCGGCTCTTCTTCACGTCCACTTTCCATGCTTCTCATCTATCTCTGGTCTTCACTATGTAAATGAAGAACTTTTTCCTACGGCACACTCTCTCTCAAGATATCTCATCATCCTTTCTCGCCATCATCACTCCAGGTGTCTCCGACCGATTAAATATTCCGAACATTTCGTAATTCCTACCTTTTGATAGAAATATATTGTATTGTCCTTTTCAGGATTTGTTCTATTGTTCCTTGTTAAACAACACTATCGATATATTGAAGTTTCTAAGTTCTCCGGAAAACGCGTCAAATATTAAAGTAATTCATCTCTTTGAATCATCCGAAAATTTTTTTTAAACTCAGCAACTAAGTAGCAAGTGAAGTACACATCGAGCTAGTTACATGTAGATTCCGGCTTAATTCGTTGATGCTCTAGAGTTTTGCTTAGTCCTAATTGGACCAAAAGTGTCACATTGAAGTGTTGCTACTTTCGAGAGAAAGTCGAGTTGTGCATTTTTTTCTCCCCACATTTTCTAGCGGTGTCCGGAGTACTGTACTCTTTCCATCGATTACTGTATCATTTGCCGTTTATTTTCCCTCGCAGATTTCCTTTATACATCTCTTACTGTTTGTTCTGTTTTGTGAACTTTCTATTGAGAGCAAGGAGCAAAAAAAAGTATTCGCTCAGCTCTAATAAAAGAAGAAGAAGAAAAGAATTCGAAAAGGGCCACAAAAGAAAAGATGAAAGAAAAGATGCCCAAAGAGAAGGAATTTATCAATTCTAGCTTATAACGGGTTACGTTATCTGTTAATACATATTTTCTAGTCATAAACATCGTTAATATGTATGTTACGAGTAACACTGTTATCCTGCCGCGGCATTAATCTTGCCGTTTGTCCAAGACATGTCAAGGACAATCGGTCATGACCGTTCATGGTCATAACCATGTCAAGGACACGTCATGGACATGTCATGGACACCTGCACAAATGCGCTTTAAAATACTTTTTTGACATTTTCAACCCTTTTTACTGTTATTCTACATTTATTTCACAAAAATAATCAAATTAAAAAAAATAGAAGCCAAAATGGTTCACTCTAAGTACAATTTTGAAAAAAAGTCAACTTTTTACTTCGAATTGCACCAGACACTTATGCACCAATCATTTGGAAGAGGGTCACCTCACCGGCAGGAAAAAAGGCTGTAAATCTGGTTGAAACTATGTATCGAATAACCAAGATCGGTTTCCTTTCCATACCCCAACTCTGAGACACGCTCAAGGTCCTTCCTGCAAGCCAGTTTTCCAGTATCTTCTCCTGCACATCAACATCTTAGATGTTACAACATTTATTGATGTGGCTCCATAACATTGCCATAACAAAAACAGTGGGAGAGAAAAACAAAGCTGAGGAACGGGGGGCAGTCAATGCAACATTCACAAGCACTGCTTGAATACGATGGCGCCGAGCAAAGGATGCTGCTAACTAAGCCGCGAAGGTGCGAGCTGGCGCCAGTCAGTAATTCAAAAAACAAAACAACACAAAATAAGTGCAGCTTGTCTTGCATTCATTCGAGAATTGTTGGCACTTTTAAAATGTTCCCCCCAAATGTTTTCAAACATTACTAAAATAGAAGGTGTCATCGGTCGTAAACTGCGTCGCATGCCATAATTTGTCCGGGACATCGGTAGTAACCGCGAGCGTGTCACTCTGTGCTCTCCACGCTTATGCACTCTCTCGCTATGGTCATGACCACGTAAGGGACAAGCCCACAAAAGTGTCCATGACCATTGAGATTTTTTTCTTCTTTGTCCAGGACGCGTCCAGGACATGTCTTAGACATGTCCTAGACTCCTGTGTATTAAGATAGGTGGAAGTGGATGTGTCCAGGACATGTGTCCGTTTTATTTTGAAACGGTCATGACCGATTGTCGTTGACATGTCTTGGACAAACGGCAAGATTAATGCCGCGGCTGATCTGTCTCAGCCCCCCTTGTGAAATCTTGTATCATGCTGTTTTGGACTGCTACTGTTTTATTTATTGTCTGATCGATATGGAAAGTGTTACATATCGAAGTGATGGAAAGTGGTTCCAGTGCTCTGATTCATTTATCGATTGAGCTCTCTCTGTATCGCTTGCGAGGGTCCCCCCCCCAATTAACTCTTACCTCTCCACCGCCCCCCAAGCTGGTAAAAAAGGTCTCGGATGGTTTATGTTTCAGGTATTCGAATTTAAGGGTGGAAGTAGTATTCGTCAAGGTCTGCAAGGCTGCAGACGTGGATGACACTCTGTCATCTCTGAGTGTGGAGGTGTTTCGAGGAAACAAATAAAGATATTTGTACAGAGTCGCTATTTCTCTTGAAGCAAATCACATCGTTGACTTTTAAGAAAAAAGAAGGACAGCAGGAAGGGGGGGGGGGTAGGGGGGGTGAGTCGGAGCGTGACCGGACAGTGCGACGAAGCCATAGGAAGAGAGACGAAATATAAATTTGCTGAAAGAGTTGCTCCAATGATTACTAATCGTACTTATCTATATGGTGATCTTGTTTTAATTTTTTTTATGATGACTTTATTTTTAAGCGTTAATGTTTGAGGTGAAACTGTGAAACTTCGTAATTGCTAAAAACATTCGGTGCGCTTGTCTGAAATCTCTCGTGATTGAGAACTGTAAAAGAAAAGAATTGGAGTTTGACAGGTGATTGATCTCTTTTGCCAACATGTTGTTCGTAGCTTGCACCGGACAAAAGTAAGATAGAATTGAGTTTGATCAGGCGATCAATGTTAGGACGTCTTGAACATGAACATGAATTATTAACTTCTCTACATATTGTGTAAAGATATTCACGGGGGAACTGCTAGTATTTAATATATATTTATAACGCGACAACCACTTTTTCCAATATACGCAATATGCATGAAAAAATGAAAGGGTAAGACGAGTACAGATTGGAATTGTTGAAGTAGATCGTTCGCGGAAAAGTAATTAGCAGGTTCGAGAGTGAGAAGAGCCGCTTAAAAAATTTCGGTAATTGTTCTCCTTCATATAAAGAGGAACGAGCTATAATACAAGTAATTCAAAGATGAGAAAAGGAAAGGAGGAACGAAAGCGTGAATGGAACAGGCGAAGAAGAAAATATATCTATGATCGAGCAATGTGATTATCATTCAGTCATGTGAAATCAAAAATAAGCTGTCAAGTAAGTAATAGCACATCTTGTTAACAATATGGGCACAAACCAGATGCAAGGCAATTTATAGTTTTCAGAAAAGTCGCGAGCGTAAAAATGTGTAGATTCGAAGGCGAAAAATGGTGGAAATAGTTTATTTTTTAAACCAATTATATGTTATGCCCCAAGACCCGCCCAGCAAGTGGCGGGACCTCGAAGAAGGAAGATCGCGAGGAGTGGTGAGAAGATGAACGGCGAGAGACGGCGGTTCTCCTCCTCCGGGTTCCCCCTCGTTCCCCGCCCCATATATAATATGTGTAACTGAAGAATAAAGAATCATCATTATGCGCGGCTTCCGCTACACCCAACTTGGATAGAAGAGCAAACATCGACATACATATAAACAGAAACAGTTTGTATTGGAAGCTTTCAATTTCGATCCTGATCCAAACAACATTAAGGACGAAGTATTCGTCTATATCTTAAAGGCTGCAGACGTGGATGACGCCATGTCATCTCACTCAGACTGTTGTGGTGTCTCGAGGAAACAAATAAACACACTCGTACTGAGTCGGTGGTTTCGAGGCGACTCACGATTTTTCCATTGGACATCACTAGACTTGTTGAATACTAAAGAATTATAAATTTTAGAAATTTGGGAATGGGAAATTGAATTAGCTTTATTCAAGACTGTTGAATTGACGGCAGAGTTACACAAGTATGTATAAGAGATCAAGTGTACCACAAAAAAGGTGAAATGAAATGGCGCCAAATTTAAACCCGTATTTTCTTATCTCTTAAACTTCATGACGTCACCGTCGCTTCTTGCAGACATCGTCGTTCCGGCCGAGCCAGTCATGCCGCTTGGCGAGGTCGACGACGCCCAGCTTGATGAGGGAACGGTGTTCACGGTAGACGGGAGCTCAAGATATTTGAATAGCTAGTTTTGACGAGTAATTATTTCAACAAGAAAAATTATTATCTAAAAAAGGTTCCTCACCTTGCGTTCCTCGAAAGTGTTCGGCGGCGCGTCGATTTACGGCGAGCTTACGTGCGACAATCTCTTTGAACCTGACTTAAAAAAGGAAAGTAAATAAATCTAATAAATGAAGCTTCCAAGAAACATAAGCAAAAGCTTTTTTCCTTCCAATTTTTTCGAATAGATTTGCAGTACTTCATTTCTTTTTTAGCACACGAATAACATTTTTTTAATAAGACTTGGAATTGCGTTACTGTTAGTGGGTCAATTGCTTCTTAGAAAAAAATTATGATTTAAATTTCCCGCTCAGGGATCTGTGCATCCCTCACCGACGTATCGGAACGGCTCGCCGACGCGTACGGTCGCGACGCGTTGCGTGCCGTTCGCGCACGCGCAGCGATGCCGAATCATGAGGAAGTACGACTCGGACTCGAAGGGGCCGTCCTCGTAGGCACCCGAGATGAGCGTCGGCCGGGTGCCGGCATCGTTTACGGTCGCATTACGAGAGACGACCTAAGGAGGTATGAATGCAAATATGTATGTACATACATACATGAATAGTACTTATTTACCTGATAAGTTATACAAATGTCTGATACTTTAATCCTTAATTATCTTTGTAAAGTGCATTTCTCTGCCGCTTTCCAAGAAAGCAATAATACCAAACAAAGACCTTGTCGTTCGGCGAGAAGATATCGTAGTCGTAGAGCGTGACAGTTACGTTCTCACGCGCGGGCGCCGAGTTCTTGCACACGAGGCGAAACTCGACGGAAATCGGTTGCGCAGCCGGCGCAACGGCGACGGGCAGCAAGAGGAAGATGAGTCGAAGCATGAATTGGCGCCGCCCACCCGTTCGGAGCGATGACGTCATAGAGGAAACCTGCACTTATTGTTAGAAATGTGTGGAAAAGCAAGCAAACTGTAATAGTAATTGATCGCATAGGATGATCATTTTAATGTTTTAGGCGACTATTCTTTGCATCTTACAGTTCAAGGTGCGTATAGCTGTGAATCTTCGTAATTATTAACAGCTAGTGATGTGGAATGGAACGAAAGAGTAGGTGTTTCGAAGGTTACAGATCTCAGTTGATAAAAACAAGATGATGTCAGGTAGTTTGCACCCGGCAAGAGGAAAAAGGAAATGAGTGTGAATCCCATTGGCCTTGATCAAAATGAAGATTTCTTTAAGATGACAATGAAATCACTGCTCTCTCGCCCTTGAGTTGGGAAGAAGGCCGCGAATTCAGGGGTGTGTTTTTGGCTATAGCTGAAAAGCAAGGCGGAACGAGCTAGAATAAAAATAATTCGAAGATAGGAAAAGGAGGAAGGAAAGTGTGAATGGGAGAGAAAGCGAAAACCAAGAAGAAGATTTATGATCAAGCAATGGGATGATCTTTAAGTCAAGTGAAATCAAAGATAAGCCTCCATAGAAGTAATAAACATCTTGAACGATATATGAACAAACTTGAGGCAAATGTAGGGTTTTCAGAAAAAGTTGTGAAACAGTGAGCGGAAAAAGAGATTCGAGGGCGAAATAATTGAGGAAAAAAATTATAGAAGAATAAGTTTTTTAAAGAAGACAGTCTTTATCGGATGCTTTCAGTTTTCCTTATTGTTGAGCTAGCAATTGAAAGGAAAATATGAAGAATAAAAAAACATAAACAAAGCCGCAGGGAATAGATCGAACGGGACAGATTGCTTGAGCATGCGATGAAGGAGTACAAGAAGGAAGGTTCTGTGCTGTTCGACTCTCTCTCTCACTCTCGCTTCTCTTCTCTGTCTATCTCTCCCTCTCTGTCTCTCATTCCTCTTTCTTTTCTGCTTCTTTCTCCTCATCTCCCCTCACTTCGCTCTTTATCTTTATCAACATCTCCAACGCCCAATCACAATTCCTGCCTTTTGCTTTTCCTCTCTAACCGTCCCACTCTTTCTAGATCTTTTCTTTTCGCCGTCCCAAACTCCTCCACCTCCCTAGCGTGTCCTATATCTGCGCCTCTTCACACTCTCTATCTATAGTCTTTCACTTCTCTGAATGTCTTACTCTCTCTCTCACTCACTCTCTATCTTTCTCTCCCCCCCTCTCTCTCCCTTAGCATCACGATATTTCTCTCTCTCACTCTCTCTCTCTCTTTCTCTCTTTCTCTCTCTCTCTCTCTCTCTCTCTCCTTCTTTCTTTCTCTTTCCCGCTTTTCCGTGTGTGCGCACGCTTTTTAAGCGAGATGTTCTTCTTCTTCTTAATCGTGTTGAAAGACAGAAAAGCTGTCCAATTAAATCTCTGGCGGAGAGAAAGAAAGTGAGAACAAGAGAAAGAGCAAAAGGAGAGACTGAGAGTGGTCGACTTTGAGAGGAAGAAGAGAGTGAGTGTGTATGAGAGAGTGTGAGAGAGTATTGGAGTGAGAGAGCGAGAGGGAGAGAAAGAGAGAAAGAGAAAGAGAGAAAGAGAGAAAGAGAGAGCGAAGAGAGATTGGAGAGCGCGAACTTGAAAAGCAGCGTCTTCGTGTTCGCTGATTATCATTTGATGTTTCCAGCTGCAACCGCTCATTTTGTCTGCTTCTCTGCTTCTCTTCATCCCTCACTCACGCTCTTTTTTGATTGCTTCTCTCTCTCTCTCTCTCTCTCTCTCTCTCTCTCTTCCCCACCCCACCCATCTCTCTTCTTCTCTCTCTCTCTCACTCTCTTTCTCTTTCTCTCTCTCTCTCGCTCTCTCTCTCCCTCTCGTTTTCTCCTCCTTTGTTTGCCGGTTCTAAAACGTATAAGACGCCCCCGCGAGAACCTTCAAAGGTTCTCTGTCTATTTCTCTGTCTCATCTTCTCCCTCCCTCTCTCTCTGTCTCTCTGTCTCTCTCTCTCTCTCTCTCTCTCTCTCTTTCTCTAAGACCACCTCGAGGCTCATGTGCTTCAAAAGTGTGATGATTATGCTGTCCGTTAGTGCTTGCAAATGGAAAGAGTTTCGAAAGCATTTGTGCATTAACTTGCGATTTTATTATCGCAATTTGCAAATATTATTGTTGATTCTTTAATTTATAATTTGCATACACAATCTGAATAAGTTCCACGATTCTCTGCGAGCGAACATATTAGTTTAATTATTAGCCTAGGAACAGCATTAATTATGGCGCTACATCGTTTGAAAACCGGCCGATGAGAACGTAACGTATGAGAACATTCGTCGGTCATTTGAGAACCGAGCGTAGAGCGAATGTCCCACATGAGAACCGAGCGGGAAATATTATTTTTGGGTCTGTCCCGGATGAGAACCGAGCGGGAAATATTATTTTTTGGTCTGTCCCGGATGAGAACCGAGCGGGAAATATTATTTTTGGGTCTGTCCCGGATGAGAACCGAGCGGGAAATATTATTTTTGGGTCTGTCCCGGATGAGAACCGAGCGGGAAATATTATTTTTGGGTCTGTCCCGGATGAGAACCGAGCGGGAAAATGTCATTTTGGGTTTGGTCCGGATGAGAACCTAGCGGGAAAATGTCATTTTAGGTTTGGCCCGGATGAGAACCGAGTGGGAAATGTCATTTTGGGAAATGTTCCGGATGAGAACCGCGCAGTATATGAAGTTTCAGGGTATTTACCGAATGTGAACCACATGGAAACATCTTTTCTTAATATCGACCAGATGAGAACCGAGCTATTCAGGGGTTTATGATGTTTATCATGAGCACGTTCCCCAAAGTATGTATCTACCAATGTGTTGGAGAGTTTTCTTTTCACTCATCAGTATGACTACAATACGAAATTCACAGATTCGAAATTACCAAAATTATAAAATTAGGTTAAATAGTCAATAAAATTGAGATTGCTGCAAGTATATTTTTAAATGAGAATAAGTAGTTATCCAATTCAATCTGTTTCGAGTTGGCTAAAAAAATTATTTATTTATTCATACATCAGTTTAACGATGTGACAACATTACAGTGACTTGTGAGATGGTAAAACTTTCGATTTCAGAATAATAATAATAATAATGAATAGTAATAGAAAAGGGAAAGGGGGATAAGGGATGCTGATCCTCCGAGTCACCCCGCACAATGCGACCGAATTGTGCGGGGTGAGCGACTTCCCGAGGGGTGGGCCAGGCCCCCACAGCACTTGAGGAGTGTGCTGAGGCCGACATACCAAGAGGAACAGAGGGCAGCAGGGTCAAGTGAGAGCGGGCCGAAAATGTAGCAGTAAAACATATGCTACTTATATGAAAATACTCTACGCGTTGAGAAAGAATGAATAGTTTAAAGACAAGAATAATCAATGCGTAAGATGTCGAGCAGAGGCAGAGAGGCTAAGTGCCTTTTGAAAACTTCTAGGTTTTGACATTGCGTTACTGAATGAGGCAATAACATGTACCAGCTTGGAATACGGCAGGCAAAACTATTTCTACGAGCAATCAACTTCCAACGAGGAATATGAAAATTATAAGCCGATAAGCGGCCATTGCAGGGTTTGAATATAACCAGTCGACTGGTCCTAATATCAACTAGTTGATGCAAAATCTTGAAGAAGAATATAATATCAATACGAATCCTTCGCAATAATAGAGATGGCATGCCAAAATAAGTGAGACGTGCAGAGTACGAAGGGAGATCAGAGAAAGATACAGAGGATTTTGCACATCTAAGGAAAAGCAAACGAGAGAAGACATGCTGTACATTTTCTAGTTTTCTAATATGCATCTTTTTATATGGAGACCAAACAATTGAACAGAATTCCAGAATGGGAAGAATATATGCAGAGTAACACTTTATATAGATTGATGCCGATCTGGACTTAAGAGATCTAAAAAGTGCATAAACTAAACCTAATGCCCGACGGCAGATAGAATCAATATGAGCCGAGTAAGATAAATCGCTGTCTATTAAAACGCCTAGATCTCTGACTGGAAGACCTGAGACTTCAAAACTGGAGAGAGGAGAGAGTGGATAAGTATGATTGGGATTTGATTTGCCTATATGGACTACGCTGCACTTTTGGTGAGCGATATTTAACTGCCTGTTTTCGCAGTATTTAAAAAGTAACAAAGATGCTTGAGAAAGTTGAGAGTGAGAGGGTCCAGGAGATTTTGGATCAAAAGAAGAGTATAGCTTTAGATCATCTGCAAAAAGAGAACAGGTAACCAAGGGGAGAGGCGAAAAAAGTTGAGGGAGATCCGAAATGAACCAAATAAAGAGAAGAGGCGATAAGACGCAACCTTGTGGTACTCCACTAGGGGCAACCCTAGAATCGGACAGAGAGTAGTTTACTCGTACATTGAAGGACCTGTTAGATAGAAAAGACGAAAACCACGATAAAAGATTACCAGCGATACCGAGAATAGACAGCTTATAGATTAGTTTCTCGTGCGACACGACATCAAAAGCTTTTGCAAAGTCTACATACAGAATATCAGTACACTTTCCTTTGTCAAGTGCAGAGATCCAATCATTCGAGGCCGAAAGTAAGTTAGTCTCGACTGAGCGGCGTGCGCAAAAGCCATGCTGCTCCGGGGGAACAATGCCGTGCAAATTAGACCACCAGATTAGTTTAGGACGAATGCACCTCTCGAGAACTTTAATGGGCGCAGGGGACAGAGATATAGGACGAAAGTGAGAGACAGTCGTTGGCATGCTTATTTTGTTAAGGGCAATCACAGTACTCTGTTTCCACAGTGACGGAACCTGGCCAAGTGAGAGAGAAATATTGAATAGGTAGGACAGGGGTTCAGCTAAAACAGATGCACATTCGCGGTAGACAATCTGCGGAATATTCTCAGAATTTAGAGAAACTGATGGCTTAAGGCGCTTTAGATGTTTCCTAACAGTTTGCGGCATGACAATTATATCGCAAAGAGAGTGGGAAAGAGGGCTAACACTCGAGTAATCTGGCAACTGACCATCATCCTTAACAAATACAGAGGAAAAGTAATCGGCAAGAGCATTAGCTTTAGCTGAATCGCCAACACATAAATTCTAATAAAGGGGTAATTACTTGAAGTCTGTATTTTTAATAGTGACAGTATGTTCTCAATTAGTATTATTTTTCAATACCGCTGGGAGGTAGAGATGGGGGAGGGAGTTTATAAGAGAAAGGGATCCTATTTTCAATGTGATACACTAAAAGTTAGATTTAAAAACAATTATTCTTAAAAAAAAAAAGGAATCGTAGTTCAACTGCGTCCTTGAAAGTCCTCTTCAGTTATTCTTCAGTGAGAGACAATCTATTAGGTAGTGGGCGAATAGAGGGAGATGGGGTTGCTAAAAGGAGGGGCAATATTTTTCAATGACATTGAGAAATCATGTAGGAAATGTTAGACGAATACTAATAAATTCTAATAAAGGGGTACTAGAAGAGAAAATACGGTAAAATAACACCAAGTACAGGCGCTATATGAAAGCTTTATTCTTAGTATTGAGGTGTTTTTGGGAAAATGGCGACTTTATCCATTCACTGCTACACTCGTTTTTTTAATTCAATGTAAAATTCAACCTTGCCATTGTTCGAATCTGTGAATTTCGTATTGTAGTCATACTGTTGAGTGAAAAGAATGATTAACAGTATTGTTTTGTAACTCTCCAAAACATTCGTAGATACATACTTTGGGGAACGTGCTCATGATAAACATCATAAAACCCTGAATAGCTCGGTTCTCATCTGGTCGATATTAAGAAAAGAGGTTTCCCCGTGGTTCACATTCGGTAAATACCCTGAAACTTCATATACTGCACGGTTCTCATCCGGAACATATCCAAAAATGACATTTCCCACTCGGTTCTCATCCGGGCCAAACCTAAAATGACATTTTCCCGCTAGGTTCTCATCCGGACCAAACCCAAAATGACATTTTCCCGCTCGGTTCTCATCCGGGACAGACCCAAAAATAATATTTCCCGCTCGGATCGCATCCGGGACAGACCCAAAAATAATATTTCCCGCTCGGTTCTCATCCGGGACAGACCCAAAAATAATATTTTCCGCTCGGTTCTCATCCTTGACAGACCCAAAAATAATATTTCCCGCTCGGTTCTCATCCGGGACAGACCCAAAAATAATATTTCCCGCTCGGTTCTCATCCGGGACAGACCCAAAAATAATATTTCCCGCTCGGTTCTCATGTGGGACATTCGCTCTACGCTCGGTTCTCATCCGAGGTATGCGAGAAAATAATGCCCACGCTCGGTTCTCATCCGGCACATTCGCTTTACGCTCGGTTCTCATCCGGCACATTCGCTCTACGCTCGGTTCTCATCTGGCATATGCAAGAAAATAATGTCCACGCTCGGTTCTCATCCGGCACATTCGCTTTACGCTCGGTTCTCAAATGACCGACGAATGTTCTCATACGTTACGTTCTCATCGGCCGGTTCTCAAACGATGTAGCGCCATAATTAATGCTGTTCCTAGGCTAATAATTAAACTAATATGTTCGCTCGCAGAGAATCGTGGAACTTATTCAGATTGTGTATGCAAATTATAAATTAAAGAATCAACAATAATATTTACAAATTGCGATAATAAAATCGCAAGTTAATGCACAAATGCTTTCGAAACTCTTTCCATTTGCAAGCACTAACGGACAGCATAATCAGCACACTTTTGAAGCACATGAGCCTCGAGGTGGTCTTAGAGAAAGAGAGAGAGAGAGAGAGAGAGAGACAGACAGAGAGATAGAGAGAGAGGGAGGGAGAAGATGAGACATAGAAATAGACAGAGAACCTTTGAAGGTTCTCGCGGGGGCGTCTTATACGTTTTAGAACCGGCAAACAAAGGAGGAGAAAACGAGAGGGAGAGAGAGAGCGAGAGAGAGAGAGAAAGAGAAAGAGAGTGAGAGAGAGAGAGAAGAAGAGAGATGGGTGGGGTGGGGAAGAGAGAGAGAGAGAGAGAGAGAGAGAGAGAGAGAAGCAATCAAAAAAGAGCGTGAGTGAGGGATGAAGAGAAGCAGAGAAGCAGACAAAATGAGCGGTTGCAGCTGGAAACATCAAATGATAATCAGCGAACACGAAGACGCTGCTTTTCAAGTTCGCGCTCTCCAATCTCTCTTCGCTCTCTCTTTCTCTCTTTCTCTCTTTCTCTTTCTCTCTTTCTCTCCCTCTCGCTCTCTCACTCCAATACTCTCTCACACTCTCTCATACACACTCACTCTCTTCTTCCTCTCAAAGTCGACCACTCTCAGTCTCTCCTTTTGCTCTTTCTCTTGTTCTCACTTTCTTTCTCTCCGCCAGAGATTTAATTGGACAGCTTTTCTGTCTTTCAACACGATTAAGAAGAAGAAAAACATCTTGCTTAAAAAGCGTGCGCACACACGGAAATGTCTCTCATCCGGCACATTCGCTCTACGCTCGGTTCTCATCTGGCATATGCAAGAAAATAATGTCCACGCTCGGTTCTCATCCGGCACATTCGCTTTACGCTCGGTTCTCAAATGACCGACGAATGTTCTCATACGTTACGTTCTCATCGGTCGGTTCTCAAACGATGTAGCGCCTTAATTATCGCTGAACCTTCATCATCCAACCAGGCCGAGTGAATGATTCTCGAACTGAAGGTAGGAAGCAATATAACGGCACGTGATTAAATACCGATCAGACCAATAATTTATCACAGAGATGTTTCAGAACACAGCTAGGCTATCTATCCGATAAAAACTACCCGAATATCAACGAAAAGAAAACTATTTGTCCAGCACTCCTAAATGTGCAATTCGGGAGATTTAAGTATATAATTTTGTTTTCTCGCTCTTGAGTTTCAAAACCAATAATCTGCTACTGTTAGCCTGGGAGTATTAAGAAGCAGCCCTGAAAACTTCATTAACTTTTGCCAACGTTGATGGGAAATATAGACGAAAAACCAAAACTAAATAGAATTTTACACGGCATTCAACAATGCAAAATGTCCTCCACTCTTCTTTGCCGAGCAAGTATGCGAACAAATGAAACGTTTGCAAAATAAAACTTGTTCAGGCACGAGTTATATCACAGGGGAACAACGTGTGCAAATCGATTAGTGCCAAAAGTTTAAGAAGAAATGTCAAAATGTGAATTAACATCAATGGGGCTGGGCTTCTTACCCTTATTCCCTGATTTTAAAACAGCTGCAAACGTTTTCTCTTTTTTCCCTGCCAATTTTACTACCCTTTCATCAATTTCATAATTCTCTCTCTCATGAATCACACTGTCTCTTCTTCTCTCTCTCATACCTCACACTCTCTTCTCTCTTTCTATCTCTCTCTCCCTCTCTGATCAATGCTGCTACCTTGCTGCTGAAGTCTGAGTGCGAATCAGGGGTGTATCGGAATTCCGAATTCCGAATTCCGAATTCCGACCTTTTTTCCCTTCCGAATTCCGATTTCCGAATTCCGTTATGAAAGGGAGCCTTGCGAATTCCGAATTCCGAATTCCGTTATGAAGGCCATTTCTTCGGAATTTTTTCGGAATCTTGAAGCTCAGTCGTGCACATTTTATGTATTAATCTAAGAAGAAAACTGAAGCCAGCTTTGAGAAAACTGCCTCCAGTTTGACCAAATCTTAATGAAGCATTCATTTTGAGCCTGGCGAAATTACAATGAAATGTTTTGCGGATCTTTCATAAGGGGAGACCTTTTGGGAATTGCATTTTGGTAAAACTGAAATAAATTTCCAACTTCACAACATATAAAGTGCTGAGGTAAACTGAAATGATAAAGTTCTCGCGTCTAAAGTAAAGTTAGTGGTTTGGGCCAATCAAAAAGGATTAGGTCTCTAGGACCCCTGGGGGCCAGAGATACAGACCCCTCCAAAAGTCAAGATTTCGTCTGATGCTTCGGCCACTTAGAGCCACTTAGCACGAAAGTTCGATGAAGTCATATTTGACACGGTGCTCAAGCCGCTTGTTGGGCGGTCGAGTTGGAGGGTGCCTATGGCAGCTGACGTTACCCAGAGAGATGCCGTCGGGAGAGAAGTGAGAACGGAAGCTGTTCGTAACGGAGCAGCAAGGCTGGAGATCAGCATGGAATTATCATGCTCGGCGATCTCCCTATCGGTGCCTTTCTCCACCGAGCCGACGATCACTGCCCGTGTATCCTTCTCCCGATTCTCTGCCTCTGTTCAGTGTGTGACAGCGGACGCGACGCGTAAGAGATAAACTGTCCTGGGAGTGAGTGGAGTAGCTGGGAGAGGATGTAATGCAAATTCCCCATCTTATCCTATCCTTTGCCTTTGCATTATGAGTTAGTGAGAAAAATTCCTATTTTTCTCATTGAAACTTGAAGTTCCGAATTCCGAATTCCGAATTCCGACCTTTTTTCTCTTCCGAATTCCGATTTCCGAATTCCGTTATGAATGGGGGCCTTCCGAATTGAGATAGTAGGAGAGAGATAGTAGGAAACGAAAGAGCATGAGATAGAAAGGGAGAGAGAGAAAGTGATAATGTGTGCAAAATAAAATAAATTGACCAAATTCTTGCAATGTTGAGGAAAACATGGGAGCACCCGGGTGAACAGCGTTATTTGCTGGGGATATGTCTCTGCTTGCTCCGGCCTTCTCATTCTTCTCGAATAGCTATTGTCCGATAGAGTCGGAATACTCTCTGACTTCGCTCGATGCGTGGCTCGGATTCGGCTGTTGAGGAACACATTTTGGAGAAGATTTCAGTTTCGAAAGTCCTTTGGTGAAAAAAAGATAGTTTCTGACTCTAAAAGAGATTGATTGCATTCAAAAATTCGTAATTGACCGTAAAAATAAAAAGGACTATTTGCAATGTTAAAGAAACACATTTATTTTCTTTGAAACATTGAAGGTCGGAACACTGATAGACAGTACATTGGCCTATTCAATTGTGGTTGAACGAGCCCCCTCTCAACGTTGCACTTTCCAGACCCGAGAGGATCATTAGTAATGATGCCAATCCAAAATTATTTCAGAATTGCAGAGATATTTTTATTTCTGGCAAGCGAAAAAAGTTTGCGATGGTATGTGAGAGCTGTAGAAGAAGCGAGTATGGGAGAGAGAGTAGCAGGGAGAGCGAGAGAGTGGGGGAGGGGAGGTCAAGGCTTCAAGGCTCTTCCTCGAAATCGTCGAACGTGTATGTTGCCTCCTTCGTCCGAGGGCGACTGCAAGGAATCAAAGTTGGCGACAAGAAGAGGTAGTGAACAAATTAGTCAGAGTTAATTAATTACAATATGGAAAAATATGGGTCAAATAATGTGACATGAATTGCTGAGCGAGGGCGAGTCGCCAAACTTCTCCACAACCTTTTCCGCCTACGGCGGGAAGCGGCGGAAGTAGTCAGCAAGCAGAGTGCGCGGCAGGCGGAGACCCCGTTCCTGGTGAGGGCGAGCGGTCAGCGAGATCAGCCAGCACAGCACTCGAGATTACTGGCCTTACTTCTAGACTTCCGTCTCTGCTCGGGCCATCTCGCTGCTCTCCGACAATTTCCTTCTCTTCCCAAATCCTGAGAATCACAAGCTTGCTCACTCATGTCTTTATCAACTGCTGCCGAATAAAGCGAATTAGGAGGGAATAAACATCTCCTTTATTACCGGAAGAAAGATTCACTGAAGAACGCCAAGTAGACATCGAGTAGAGACTCGAAACAGAGAAACACCGAAAGCACTGACTTCCGCATGACAAGGAAACAATGGCTGCGTCATTTTGTTCTCAACATGACAAGAGTCCAATTGCTAATCAGATAAACGAGTGATTTGTTCATTGTCAGATACGACGGACGATTTTCAGGCCTAGAGAGATCGAAAAATAAAAAATACACTGTATTCTTAAGAACGTCCCTTTTGTAGTCACTCTCACTCTCTCTCTCTCTCTCTCTCTCTTTCTCTCTCTCTCTTGCCCTCTCTACCTCCCTCGCTCTTGCTCTCCCTCTCTCTCTCTCTCTCTCTCTCTCTTTCGTTCTGGCTCTAGCTCAAATTTCAAGGACTCTTTTAAAGTCATCATTTCATTCGGAAAATAAGGGGGTATATAAAAAGGAAACACACCAAATGTGAGGAAAACGCACACTTATTTTCTTCTTGTCCACTTTTCGCTGCCCTCGTTCTCAGTCTCCCTCATTTGTCCCCTCTTTCTCTCTCTGCTCCATCACTCTCTCTCCTTTGTCGTATCCAAATTAGGCCATAATAATTATAGAATGTTGTTTCATCGCTTTGCCGTCCTCGTCCTTCTCGTGCTCCTTGCAAACGACGCGGTCGGTCCATTGAGTATTGTTTTTTTAAATACTTTTTTTATTATAATAAGACGATTCCAATTGTCAGGAAAACACTTTTCGCCAGTGTCCATCAAAAATTCGGGGCCACTTTATATACTGCCTTTCATCACTGATTGGCTTTTTATTTTAGGGCAGACATTATAAGTCAATAAAACAATGAAAAACCAATAATGTTTTGCCATGAATCAGAGAATAAAGTGAGGGAGAAAAAACTTCTTAATCATTTAAACTAGAGACTAACTCCAGGCGGGCTTTCTAGAGTGTTAGATTGCATTGCAAGATAAAGTTTTCTCTATCGACTATCTCTCCCCTTCCAGAATTCGTGGTGCGCCTGCCCTCGCGAGAAGGTGTGCTGCATCGTGGGCTTTGGGAAATACAAGTGCTGCGATGACATGGAGTCTGCGTGCTGCAGAGGTTTGCTCTCTGTTATAATATATTCTAAATAACATATTTATTTAAAGAAATAAATATCAATTTTGTATTAGTTTTTACTTAAAAATAATTGAAATGTGATCATTTGCACTTCTCCAACCTTCTTGCAGGAGAAGAAGTGGCCGCCGAGACCGCGGACACTGCTCAAAAGTTAATATTTAATTTATTTTTTACTCACCATCATATGTATGACAGCACTTATTGATGTTCATGAGATGTTCACGTACATCATGGTAGTTTCACATTTACCACCGTTGAATAACGAGTGTCAGATCATCTGATTTTTTTTTTCTAGATTGCCGGCTTCGCTCAGCCGACTGCCACTTCTCCCCAAGCGCTGACAAGAAATGAACATCTCATTCAGACTTATAAATTCTGCCAAATAAATTGTGTTCTTTTAGGTTCACTTGTAACGGAAACGCAAATAGATAACAACTAAAGCGAAACATTTATGCGGGAATAACTAGCGAGAGGGGGGAGAGGAGTCAGGGGGAGATTGGGGTTGGTTAGGATGGGGATGGGGCCTTAAAGGCACCCCTGAATGCCCTATTTACAGCCGTCCCTCAGGGTACTGTAGCTGTGGCCGCCAGAGAGATCGATGGGAACCGGCTCGGAAGCGAGAGACATCATTTTCCGAAGTATGTAAGTAGTAAGTAAAAAGGGGCGTCCTCGGTTTTTCTTATTTCGTCTTTTTACAGATGATTTTTGTATTAAAATACAAGAAAAATGTTGCTAAATGTAAAAATTTTATGAAAATTGCAACAATTATAACAAATCAAGAGTAGAATGACAAGAAAAAAGTGGGTAAAAACAGTGGTACACTTTGTAAAGTTGATTCTTAAAATAAACATTTTGGGATAAAATAAAAAAAAACTACATAAACCTTTTGAGTAGAATCTTTACTTCAAATTTAAAAAAAGAAATGGTTGAGTTTGAAGAGAGATATCACGTTTCTTTCTCTTTCTTTTCTCTCACGAGCTATATCTCTCTCGTCTCTCTCACTAGCTCTCTCTTTCTCTCTTCTCTCTCACCAGCTCTTTCTTACGTATTCTTATTACACTATTTATAGTGTAGTATTTGTTCTTCATTACAGCTTCGATTTAGAAAGCACCATAATAAATGCATCTGCAGACTTGCAAATAATGAGATCGTTATGTCAAAGATTTCGAATTACATTTAATCTTTTGTGACAAGTGTATTTGTACAGATAAATGTAGAACATTGAGTGCACAAGAATACAAAGAATATGTACAAAGAACGCTGTTAAAAGTTAAGCCAATACTGAAATGACTAAATTCTTCAAAGCGAGTCTGCTTCATTGCCTCCCCAACTCGATCATCTAATTTCGTTGTTTCTGCGGATGGTAGGGGAGACTGTTGAGAAAGAAGTAGTGGAGTTGAAAGTAGCACCCGAAGACGTATTCCGAGTGAACGTCGCTCTCAGAGTGGAAGACTGGCGACTTCCCTCTTTGCCGATGCCAAAGTAAGTTAGAGCTTTTCGCTGGATCGGGCCTAAGATCAAAGGACACTTATCATGTGATAAATATATATTTCATTCATACACGTTTCCATGCTTTTAAATATATCAATTGTTTCATATATTGTCAAGTGACATGTGATTTACTTACATAAACATACATTGAATTGCCTTGTTTCAGAACAATAACATATTGGAAGAGAGAGAATGAATGTCAACTTCAAATTCCCCGGTTTGTTTTATTTTATTTTTGAGCTTTGATCCGCTTCTATGTTCTCTGTGATAATTGAAACAAAGAATCTTTAGTTTTATTCTCTTTCTCCCATTCTTTTTTTTTATCTATTTCGTGGTTACTCAATTAATATCCGATTTTTCGAAATTTTTTGTTATCTTATATCTGATCAAGCCCCTGCGATAAACACATATATGCATACATACAAAGACATGTGAAGCTGTGAAGGTAAATGAGGGTTAGCACAGTAATGCACTCTTGCACCCTCAACTCCTAACTTCCTCAATGATTCCTCAACGCGTTCCCATCTCACGCTGCGACTCTTTCTTTTTCTTCCTCTACTTGCGTAAGTATGTCTCGATTTCAGCCTTTCTCAAGCTCTTTTCAATCCTTTGGCTACCATGTCGCGTATCCTTTTCACAATGCAGATCTTAAGAGCACCAGACATGTACTACTATGTACATACATACATTAAGAATTTCATGCACTCACATAATGTGGGTGTGGAAAACTGGATGCACAACTTAAAATTAACGGGAAAAAGTAAAGTTTGACGAAATATTTTTAGTCATAAAAATATAAAAGAAAATTCTGCGATAAAGGAAATTATTCAATTGCGATTACCAGGAAAAATGAGGACATAAAGTGGTGGTCCGAGAGAGAAGACATCGGAAGTGTAGGGAGTGATGAGACTGATGGAGTAGACGCAGGCAAGGTTGCCTGTCCATGAACACGCGTAGACTATTACCTCAAGAAACTGTCTCTTAATTTTGATGGATGGACACACACAAAAATGTGTTTGAAACAATCATTGTTTTGGCGTAAAACTGAGACAATATTGTCTGGCATATCAAATAATTTTTTTCATTGTTTGATATATCAAACAATATTGTTTCAGTTTTACGCCAAAACAATGATTGTTTCAAACAATTTTTTGTGTGAACAGAGACGGACCGCTATGCTCGTGTTGAGTAGCTGCGTGAGGAAGACACAGAAAGCGACGCCGAAGAACGACCGCTCATTCTTGATAGACGCCGTCCGCTGAATCGGCTGAGGCCATCTAATCTCTCGTTCGCTTCAACAATCTCTTACTGTTTTCAAGAAGAGCAGCCGCCGCAACGCGAACGCATTCATG
The DNA here is from genome assembly GCA_945643635.1 of Allodiplogaster sudhausi. NCBI lineage: Eukaryota > Metazoa > Nematoda > Chromadorea > Rhabditida > Diplogasteridae > Allodiplogaster > Allodiplogaster sudhausi. The sequence continues at coordinate 154,259 of CALZFC010000286.1, read as the reverse complement.
ACCACGCAGCAAAGCAGCAGAACCATTCCGTACGCTACAAGGATCACGGCCGAATAGGTTCCCGTTGGCTGAAGAAGAGGAATCTTGTTTCCAGTAAAACACATGCTTCATCAATCAGATACCGTAATCATAACAGTGGAGTAAGTGTTGGTGGTGTTGTTCCTCAAATATGCCATATTCACTGGCAAGCGGGCCAGACTCGTCAGCGTGGCGATGAAAAGAATAGAGAAAATCGCTTTCCCATGATGAAATTCCCATAGCTTAATACGAAATATTCATCATAAGCAAGTCAACACAATATATAAATGCATGAAATGAATAGAAAAAAAAACAATTTTAAGACCCTTCAGCTTGATTGCAAACCTGCTCGTGTATGGGGGGAAGGATAATGGCAGTGAAGCGATTGAAAGTAAATAGAAATGCACAAGCGTTCTGAGCATAATAGAAGTAGGAGACGAAAAAGTATTGGATATTTCTGATCAGGTCCTGAAAAATATTGCACTCATCATATTTTAGTATTACATTTGCACCTTCTTATTATTTCTTACATGTCAATTAATCCACTCGTAGTAGAATGAAAATCCAGCTTCGATACGAAGGCGGTAGGTTGGATAGGAATTGAGGTAAGTGAGCAGATTCTAGTAAATAATTATTAATTAATTAATTTCTTGATGAGACCGTTTAAAATTGTCTTACAATGATGCAGGTGACGAAGAAGATGGAGCAGAAGGACTTGGAGAGACCCTTTCTGAGGTGGAGAGTGGCGCGGACAGAGAAGAGACTCAGCAGAAGTAAGGGCACTCCGTAGGCAAGGAACACGACGGTCGCAGGCTCCATCCCTACAATGAAGGCAAGAGGGGCATGGAGATGCTATCAAAAGTATCATTCGATTCATTGATATCACAGCTTCTTTCAGATTTAAAATAAAGCGCATTCAACAAAACAGAAAAGGAATGGAGGTCACGGAAATATGTTTAGTAAAGAAGTCATGCGATCATTTTGATTCTATTATCTAACAGAGTGCATTGTGCAACCTTATGAATATCTGTATATCCTGACGCTTTTGTTAAGTAGATTGCTAAAAACTGCGCGAAAAAGTCAGCTGGGCATGGGAACTTTGTTCGCTTCGAGCTTTTATATTTCCATGAAAGTTCACGAAGAGCATATGCAAAATAAAGTAAACTTTCATTTCAAAACTCTTAATTGACTTTTAATTTAAAATTTAAAAATTTGATGCTGAAGAAATAGTCATCTTGAACCATAAAAAGGGTGTTAATCCCCCATCGAGGCGCAAGGTTGCAACATTCATATATGATTGAGGTCGATTGCGCGAACCGCCGGTTCGCGAAATGATTGAGTTTTTATAAAAACCGCCTAAAGCGTTACCTGGGATTATTCTGTAAATTAAATCTTATTGCCCATGTCAAATAAGTTGTCACTTTGTGGAGAGAGCGAGAGAGAGAGAGCGGCTCTTTTTTATAGTTCTGGCAAAAGGTTTGAACAAAAATACATATGAATTCACTCCCTCCCCCCGCCTCTCCCAATTGCTTCTCTCCTCTCTTTCCTGAATGAGAGAATAGCTCAAGGAGGGTGAATCGTCTAATGGGATGAGGAGAGACACGACAGTATTTCATGACTTCACTGATTAAATTGATCGATTATTGTTATGTTGAGACAAAATAATTCAAAATCGTTTTTGGACAAATTAAAATGGAAAATTATGTAAAAGAAGGAGAAATATCTTTGAACCTGTTACCCAAAGATTGTGGCTTATGGTTAGGAAACACCTTTTAGAGAGATACATGGATGGAATAAGAACCTTTGAAGGACAACTATATCAACACTTAATTCTTTTCATTCTGTTACTCTTCGCTCCTGGATGTTGCGTGGGCTCTTTTTTATAGTTCTGGCAAAAGGTTTGAACAAAAATACATATGAATTCACTCCCTCCCCCCGCCTCTCCCAATTGCTTCTCTCCTCTCTTTCCTGAATGAGAGAATAGCTCAAGGAGGGTGAATCGTCTAATGGGATGAGGAGAGACACGACAGTATTTCATGACTTCACTGATTAAATTGATCGATTATTGTTATGTTGAGACAAAATAATTCAAAATCGTTTTTGGACAAATTAAAATGGAAAATTATGTAAAAGAAGGAGAAATATCTTTGAACCTGTTACCCAAAGATTGTGGCTTATGGTTAGGAAACACCTTTTAGAGAGATACATGGATGGAATAAGAACCTTTGAAGGACAACTATATCAACACTTAATTCTTTTCATTCTGTTACTCTTCGCTCCTGGATGTTGCGTGGGCTGACAGGATTTCCTGTATCACTCAAGGATTAATTTATGACCGATGAGAACAAGAGATTAAGAGAGAGAGAGAGACAAAACGAGAGAGAGAGTGAGAGAGAGATAGAAAACGAGAGAGAGAATAAGAGTGAGAGAGAAAAAAACGAGAGAGAGAGAGAGAGAACACGAGAGGGCGTGAGAGTGAGAAATTTTTTATTTCACTATATTCTACAAGCGCAGAGAGAGTGCGCACATTGAAACCAGACTCAAATTGTGTTAAAGATTTTCCCACAAATTTACTGCTTACCAAGCAAACAAGACCACCGCGTCCGCTTTTCCAGATCTTTATTGTGGGAATGAAAAATATTAAAAAAAATATATAATGACAAAAAGTTTTATATCTGAAAAAAAAGAGATAAAGACTGCCAAAGAATAAATAATTTTCCATGCAAATATTTCATGTGTTCGCATTATTGCCACTTTGAGGGAGGAATGAACCAGAGAGGGACATAGAAAAAGGGGGGGGGGTGAAAACAACCTATAATGGGGAATGCGGAGGGTGAAAAGACACAGAAGGGAGAGAGAGAGAAACAGAGAGAGAGACACAGAGATACAGAGACAGTGCGAGAGAGAGAGAGAGAGACATGAATGAGAGGTTGGATAAATCGCTGACATGACATGTTCAAAAATACGAAGATCTACGGACAGCTCCTTCCAGGAAAGCTGTATTAGCTGGTAGCACTGCAAGAATAGCGCTGCATTTATTATAGCCCACTCCTTCTACCGTTCAAGAAGTAAAAACGTGATGAGGTTCAGACGCCGACGCTAACCCTTTTGTTATATTAAGACAAACGAATATGTTGCGATTTTCTATGCTGTCATTCGTCAACTTATGAGGTCACAAGCTAGATAGTCGAACCGCAAATGTAGGAAAGCAGGCAAGAAAAGCAAATTCTTTGGTTTACGTCTCTCTCTCTCTCAATTTCTCTCTCTCTCTCATCCTGCCTCTCTCTCACATACTATTTCGAGCTCGTTCTTTCTCCCTGTCTCTCTCTCATGCTTTCAAGCTGGCGCTGTTTACAATTGCGAGTGCGAGTGACGTGAAGATAAGTACACAGTGGAAAAAATGGACATTCTTCCTCCAGATCTTCTCATTATGCTTGCATTTCTAAACTGTCCCCTTTCCCCATTCTCTCTCTCTCGCTCTCTTCTCCCTTCTCTCTCTTATCTTTCGTCTCTCTCTCTCTTTTCTCTCTCTTCTCTCTCTCCTCTCTCTCTCTCATCTCTCTCTCTCTCTGTTTTCTCTTTCTCGCCTGTTAACCTTCCGAATTTTAAGCTTTAAAACATTTTTTTTTGGTCTACTCAGCTGATCCTTTGAACGTTCCTCACCAAATTATTCAGTTCCAAACGAGACCGGTTAACAGACATAATATTTCTCCAGCTTCCTATCCATCGTTCTTTTCACCATTTCCTATTGTAATAAATTTTCTCCTTATTTTTCTATTTTATTTTTTGTCAAAGTTCTCTTTCGCTATCTGTCTCTCGCTATCTATGTGTCTCTGTGTCTCTGTGTGTGTTTGGCTCTGTGTCTGTCTCTGTCTCCCTCTGTGTCTCTGTCTCTGTCTCCCTCTCTCCCTCTCTCTAGTAAATTTTCTTTTCCAATCTCTTATGCTAGTTTTTGCCCATGCTTGATTCAGAGAGTGGAATGATTCCGCTCGCCGGCCGTGTGTTTGTCTTCTTTGCCGTGGGCTTCTTCAATGTCGTCGGCCTCTTCGGCAACATTTGCCTGATTCATGCGCACTGTGCGAATCCGGCCGGAAAGACCAAGTGTGGTGAGTACAGAAAATAGGAGGTCAGAAAGTTGTGGTCCAGAAAATTGGTGACCATTAAATAGGGCCGGAATATAGTAGACTGGAAATTTCGTTATTCTTCTGACTACCCAATTCTTGAAGCACAGTACCCTATTTCCAGGTCTTTTGTTGTCGGCCCTCTGCTTCGTGCAGTGTGGCTGCTTACTCTTCGAGTGGGTCAACGTCTTTTATGGCGTATCGGGCTTGCCGATCTACAGGTGGCTTTTTTATGGCTTTTTTTTTTTACTAATTGTAAAATAACGCGTTCTAATTTAATTAAGAATTTATGCCAATTATGGAATAGCGTTCCAATCATCGGAAAAAAATCGTTTAAAAAAATATATTTCGTTGTCATTTATGAAAGAAAACAAAAATCCAAAAACCAAAAACCAAACTCCAAATCGCACCTTGACAGACGTGTCTGCTTCTGGATCCTTTCTCCCTACATCCTCATCGACTGCTTCCAATCAGGCATCACTGCCGCAATGGCCTTTGATCTCTTCGCATCGATCGCTCTTCCTCTACAGTATTCCTTCTCTTTAATTTTCCTCTTTTTTATTAAAAAAATTACATATGTGTTTTCTACGTCAATTTAAGAACTAAAAAACACTATTATTACATATTTAAAATATATAGTAATTTCTGTCGTACCACGGCGCATCGCGAAGCATTATCGTGCCACGAATACATTGAAACCATAAATATTTCAGAGAACAGAACCGTTTCAGCAACAATTTATGATAACACATATATTAAAGATACTAAATGCATTCGTGACCCAGTTAAGATAGTAATGTAGGGTAGTTCAATCCCGATTAAATACTATGTGTTCCTCCAACGCGTCTCTTTTCCGTCCCTTACAATTAGACACCGCGTATGGCCGACTCGTCGATACATGGGCGCCATCTGCATGCCCGCCTCTCTCTTCGCCGTCTCTTCGGTCGTCGTCGGCATTCTCCACGTGGACGACGCGCGCATTCAGCTCTGCAATCCGCCACTCGCGCTTGGAGGAGTCGCCAATGAACTGTGGTCAGACACATGTCTTAAAGGAGCCATGGTTCACAGAATAATTAACATATAATTTTACAAAAAAAAAGCTCGGATCCGTTTGCTTTTGTCGAAAATGGAAATCTTCTGCGAGATACCAGGAGCATGGGGAAGATATCGCTTTCACAAAAGTTGTAGTCACATAGAAATCTTAATTTTTAAGTTTTTTAATGAATATAAAGTTAAGGGAGCATTCAAACTGCGCCGCTGCCTTTCGCATAATTATATGTATGTTTTATACGACTGGGCAAAATAGCATTCGAGAATGACAGAGTACTTCTTTGAGTCGTCCTCCTTTAAGGTATGTCTGGAATCTGGCGCTCGGCGTGGCTTCAGCCGTCCTTGTGCTCCTCGCATACGCAGCCCTCTGGTTCCGCACGCGTCGCGGCGGCATTTTGAACCGCCGCTCCGCTCGCGGCGACATTGAGCAGAAGGCTCTTCGGAGCCTTTTCGCTCTGCTCATCATTAATCTGGTCGCCAGGTTCGCATCGCTTTAATGATCTTTTCAACTATAACAACAAAAAAAGGGAACATCGAAATCAGTATTATGCATATATTTGTGACATAAGTAGATGAAATATAAACAAGTCTATATTTTCAATTAATCTTTAGCTACTTGTCACCTGTCGTTTCTGGCCTACTCGTGCTCTTCGAGGTCGACCGCGTTGTTCTTGACGACATACAAAGCTATGAGGTTGTTAAATGAAGTATCCGAAACTTTTATCTTCCCATATGATCAAGTTTGGCGTAAAAGACCGACTGGAGGTGTTGTATTATTTCTTTTTTGATTACTGTAGAAAATGTCTCTGTCGATGCACCCGATGACCTTAAAACCAAGCAAGGAGTGCCAATGGTTGGGAAGAAGAGGAAGGTCTCTGCCCCTCTTCCCCAATTGGCATCCCGTTTTCACCAAGGGATGAATGATGCAAGCGTTAGAGAAAAGCGAGAGAAAAATGAAAGAACTTGAGAGAGGTTAAATTAGCATGCGTTTCAAATTTGAATTTACGCAGAATCAGTTGGGAGTTTTGCATCTTTTGAAGAGCAATTTATCAGATACGGTTTTCTTCCTTTAAAAGAGCCAAAAACTCAAGCTTGAGCTCGCGACTTCGACCCTCAAGTGTAAGCATGTGATTTAGAGAGACGCCGACAACAATTGTTAGGAATATCCAAATAAATTACGCTTGAGTTTCGTGCACCTTTATCTAGAAAGTGCTAAGGAAAAAAACGATAGAATTTTCTTTAAAAAAAAAAAGCAAACCGGCATGCAATTTTTGTTCAGTGCACCCCCTCTTATTCTCTCTTTTTTTACATCTCTTGTTTGGTGGCCTAAAACAAACTTTAGGAACTATTTTAAAAGTTCCAAATTTATAATATTGTCGAGTAATAAGGCGATGGTCACGAAAGAAAATTATATCCTTCCTTTTTTACAGGTTATCAGCGCCCTTTTTTGCTTCTCACAAAACTACTACATCTGTTGGCTACGTTCCGCTGAGTATCGTCGTATCTTCTGGCGACAAGTACACATGTATTCTGCTGTTGTTTTATATAGTTTTATATACGCATTCTAATTTCCCTGCCATCTTATGTTATATCGTAATGTTTTCCGGCAAAAATTTTTGTAGCTTTTTTTCTCCGATATTTACAGATCGTCGCAATCGCACGCTGTTTGTGTGGTGTGCAACTTGAACCGAACAAGTTTGGGGAGTCGACACGAAACTCTATTACGGTATTTCTCTGCTATATATTTTTGTTTTTCGTTCGATTTAAATACTTCAGGGCATCCGAGGTATAAAAAAAGGTATCCGTGGGCACTGTTTTTTTTCAGGGGGGGGGGGGGCACGGCAATTCAAGCACGGCCATGAAAAATGGCTGCGCAGTTAGTCAGAATCGCACTTGCTAGGCTCCGCCCCTTTGCGGTCGGACAAACGCGTCACTTGTCAATTTGACCTTCCGCACGCTCTATCCCACCAGGTTACTGTACGCTTGACGGGGTATCCAGTGAAACAAACAGGACGCAGCAGAATCAATAATTTGAAACTTTGCTTTGAATTTCCCGCATTTGAGATTTCGCGCATAAAACAGGGATTTTGCGCATAAAATGCGTGATTTTGGCTGCGTACTTGCAAGCTCCGCCCACTTCTCCGAAGCCATGGATCAAGGCTTCATGATGACCGCATTTATTAGGGGCTGAACGGCCGTGGGGGGTGTAGCGCCATAGTGGGCCCGGAGACAGAAGACACCGGTCGAGATCCGGGCAGAGAGTTTTCCGTGACCTTGAAGATCTGAGAGACACTTGGCTAGTACAGACGTCGGTACCTTAATATTTCTGCGCCCCCTCCCCCATCCTTTAACCTTGGGCACTGAAGTCACGATTTTTTTGCAATGTTCCTTCCTATCTTCTCTCACTCATTTCCCAGGGAAGCCAAGCAAGGAGTCACACAACAACGTCTAGTAACACTACGGTCGCCATATCTGCCGCTCGTGCTCTCTCGTTTCCAGCGCCAGCCTCGCTCGGAAGACATCGAAAGGAAGCGACGCTGCACAACATCAAGGTGGATTGCCATGATCCTTACCAAACTGTAAGAACAAAGGAAGGCAAGTTGTGAAAACAAAAGACTACCATGCTTGGCCTTACGAATTGCCTGCAAAAAAAAAATCATATATATATATATATATATAAATATATACCCATGTTGTAAAAACATTGTTTTTCTAACTTGTTCAGCGACGTGTGACATTTGTGGCTGAGAGCGACATGACTAAGGCGGTCGCGGCACAAGAGAAGAACGGCCCCGACTCCGAGAGAACCGCCGATCTAGAAAGCATCGAAGAGAAGTGCACAGAGACAGCGAATCCTGACGATGCAGAGGCTGAATCCGTAGCGGACAATTCTGTCGCCATTTCACCTGCGTCGATTAATGATGTAGACAATCAATCCCTGGGTAATAATTCCATAGCGACTGGCGCCTCACCACCACCGGACCCCGGGCCGGCTTGAAGAAAACAACGACAACAAAAATGTGTGCCTTATCTTCTTCTCATCTTTCTCTCTCTCTACCTCTCTCCCTCTCTCTCTCTCTCTCTCTCTCTTCTTCTTCTTTTTCTTCTAATTCATACGATTTTTCACCAAATTCATACGAGCTCACGACGTTCTGATATCACAGATGCCGTAAATAAAGTTGAATCATTCAAATTAGGTGTATATTACATACTTTCCCATGATTTGTAGCACACTTGAAATAGACACAAAACGTACAACCCGGAAGTCTGCGATAGCTAAAGTAAAAAAAAAGTCATTTTCTGAACCCCCCCTCTCCCTTTCTCTCTCTCTCTCTCCCTCTCAGAAATGTACTTACAGCAAACAAGTCGAAACGGCTGCAATTTGACTAAGTGGCTTGTGAACAAATTAAACAGTTATTGTCAGAGATGATAAACATTTCTTGTGTTAGCTCAAGAGAGAGAGAGAGAGAGAGAGAGAGAAAGATTGCAATTCTAGATTCCTCTGCTTATAGAGCTTCCTGCTCTCTCCCTCCCTCTCACTCCCTCTCTCTCACCCTCTCTTTCTCTCTGTCTCTCTTTCTCTCGCTCTCTATTTCTCTCTCTGTCTCTCTCTGTCTCTCTAACTCTCGAGCAAAAGTGCACGATGACAAACGAAGAAAGCCGCTGTTCCGGCTTCCTGGAATAGCCAGTGTCCGTCAGAGTCGAAAATACACGTTTTATTACATTGCTTTTTGAGTGACACGATGTTGGGTGCTGAGGCACACGCACTGAGTGAGAGAGAAGGTATAGGAGATGAGAGCGTCACAAAATTGCGTGATTAATTAAAAAAAAAGAAACAAACAGTGTTTGAAATGTGAAGTATATATTTGTATTCAATTTAAAGCATTATGCAGGTCACTTATTCAGCAAGCATCGAAGTCCTTCCTATTTCGCAGCATAGAATTTATGATTGAAGTCGACATGCGAACCACCGGTTTGCAAAATTGACAGGTCCCCTTAATCTGGAGTTTATTTTTGTATTAGCTTTTTTTGCACCTTTTAATAACGGTAGTAGAGAGAGCGAGAGTGAGGAAGAAAGAGGAGGAGACGAGAGAGAGTGAGATTTCTCTTGCTTTTAATTTGTGAATGGATATGGTAAATGACTCGAAAGCGGTTTTTAAACTTCGCTTCAAATATGCAATCTTATTATTGTAATTTGTTACAACTATTTCAATATATTTCATTAAATATTTTTATAGGGCGTTCTTAAACAAGTCGAGCAAAAACAACCAAATAATTCGTCAAATACCGAGAAAATGTTCATCCTTCTTACACAATGCTAACACAAGAAATGCTTGCAAAAGAAAGCTATTTTAATAGAGTTATAATATCACGAACAGAATGTGTGCAAATCGATTATTACCAAAACTGCAAGACACAAAATTGAAAACACAAAATAATATTGGTGGGATTTTCTCTTATACCCTGCTGACTTAATAACAGCGTCGAGCTTTTCTTTTTTCTCCCCAATTTTACTGACAGCCCGTTATTCTTTCTCTCTCTTCTCTCTAATTTTTTCTATCACTTTTCTCTCTTCTTTCTCTCTCTCTCTTCTCTCACTCTCTCTATCTATTTCGTTCTTTATCTTGTTTCCCTTTCTCTCCACCTCAATTTTTTTTCTCTCTCTCTCTATCTGTCTCTAATCTGCGTTGAATTCATAAAAGTAGTGCACGACTGGCTGGCTGCTCCCCTCCTTCTCTCTCTCCCATCGTCGATAGAATCCAACGCGTGCCGTTGACCTCATCGCCGCATCGCTGGCCGGGTCAACGTATTTGAAGGGGCGCATGCCGAGTCTAGAAATTTTTTTCTTATTTATTTACTTATCTTCTAATAATAACTAAAAAAACTCTTTTCGTTAGAAAATCTCTTTATTTGTTTAGAACAAATATTTTAAATATAAATATAAATAAATATATATATATATATATATATATATATATTTGTTATATGGACTACCTGCAAAGCTTCTGCAAATGCAACGCTTCGATGAAGGAGCCGAGGCCGCGGCCGCGGAACTCGGGCACGGTGTAGAGATTCGACACCTGAGAGATCAGAGGATGAATGGGGAAATAACGAGAGAGAGAGGCAGAGCGAAAGGGACAGAGAAAGAGTGAGAGAGAGAGGCACAAAGAAAGAGAGAGAGAGAGAGAGAGAGAGAGAGAGAGCGAGAGAGAGAGGCATAAAGAAAGAGGGGAAGAAAGAGTGAGAGAGAGAGAGAGATTCAGCCCCACCTGTCCGAACGGCGAGCACATACACCATGAGACGAGCCGACCACTGTCCTTTTTACTCAGACACGTCCCAGGCAGCGACCGTAGACGGGCACGAGTCGCTTCAGGAGTTGTCGAGTTCTCCCAAGAGGCGTCGACCTGGGAGAGGGAGTGAGAGAGAGAGAGAGAAAAGAGAGAGAAAAGAGAGAGAAAAAGAGAGAGAGAAAGAGAGAGAGGGAGAAAGAGAGAGAGAAAGGAGCCATTGTAGCGCCCAGCGCCCTAGGGGCTCCTCCATTTCAATGTTGCTTTCTCTCCGCATAACGACCGGTGGAGTGTTGCTTCTTCGTGAATGTTGCCAGTGCAGGAGACAAACGTGTGCAAAGCCTAACCCTCCCTTGCGTTTTACATCGAAAAGTGGTGAAGAACGACTACCCTAACAGCGTCTTGTTATTACAACTTTAAAGAAAGAATGAGAGGAAGAGAAACTGAGAGCGCGAGAGAAAAAGTCGGTTTTTGAGGTTGAGTAACATCATAGGACCGACCATCGTTGCCAACATTCCACGCTCCTTCTGCTTACAAAAGCCCCGCCCCTTCAACTGACCTGCTCGCAGTCGCGCTGCCAGTCGAGGTCGTCGACAACGAAGCCCTCAGGCGGTTCGAGCTTCATCTATATAAAATTGAATTCTGTTTATATGACGCGATTTGCGAGAGTTTCAAAATGGCTGGGGACCCGGCAAAATTAGATTTCGCTCAAAAGCTCTTTATAGGTACTTTTTAACACGGTGAAACGATTGGAATGGGTCCGGGAGTCTGAAAACGCCATTTTGGCGAGTTATGCGAGATTTAAAATGCGAGAGCTCGGAGAGACATGCCGAGATGCCCGCACATTCGCGTTCGCTGCTTCGCGCACAATAAAGCAATATTTATAAAAAATTTACCATAAATAGAGCACATATTGCTTTAGAAATTTGTTCAAGTAGAATTTTAAAATATTCAATTTTAGAGTCGCTGTGGCCTCTAGACTTTGGAGAGGCGTCGTTTTCTTATATGGCATTTTATCATGGGTTTTCTATCTCATTTCGTAGAGCTGAAAATTCTCTTTCGAATGAGCTTTCGGATGTCAGATATCGACGAACTCTTTAATGTTTCCCAGTCCTTAAACTGCTGAGTTCAGCGCCTGAGCAGCATTTCTTAGGGTTATGGTCGGGCACGTCATAATAAACGCATCCTCTGGTCACCTCAGGACTTGCATAGCTTATTGCCAAACAGTTTGCCTGGCAATCATGAAGTCGCAGGTTCGATTCCCGAGGGAGTCGAAGAGTTTTGCCCGTTAATGAAAATATTTCTTTTGCATTTACATTACATTTATAGCCTTAAAAGTGAATTCCCTCGACTAACATTCGACAGATTATCGATTGGGTTGCACTTTCGGCGTTTACATCGCCCATACAAAGTGCGCGTCGCTCCGCAGGCGCTGAACCCCGCGCATTTCAACAGTTTAAGGACTGGGAAGCATTAAAGAGCTCGTCGATATCTGACATACGATAGCTCATTCGAAAGAGAATTTTCAGCTCTACGAAATGAGATAGAAAACCCGTGATATAATGCCATATAAGATAACGACGCCTCTCCAAATTCTAGAGGCCGCAGCGGCTCTAAAATTGAATATTTTAAAATTCTACTTGAACAGCTTTCTAAAGCAATATCTTCTCTATTTATGGCAAAAATTTAACAAATACTGCTTTATTGTGCGCGAAGCTGCGAACGTGAATGTGCGGACATCTCGGCATGTCTCTCCGAGCTCTCGAATTTTAAATCTCGCATAACTCGCCAAAATGGCGTTTTCAGAATCCCGGACCTATTCCAATCGTTTCGTCGTGTTAAAAACTACCTATAAAGAGCTTTTGAGCAAATTCTAATTTTGCCGGGTCCCCGGCTCTTTAGATCCCTTGCGATTCTCTCGCAAATCGCGTCATATACACTTTTCTAAATGTACGCTGAAAAAAAATAATTGGATTTTCCAGGAAACAAATATATTTTTAAAAAATTGTGGGGAAAAATAAAATATAAATAAGTAATAAAAAATTTATAAAAGGAGAAAAATGTTAACCTCGATACACTTGCGAATGCTCTCGTCGTCCATGTAAAAGAAGTGGAATGGTCTGTTCAAATTGGACGGTTCGAACTCGGGCAGCTTGTCACCGAGGACACGCGCCATCTGAGAGACAGAGAGGGAGAGAGGGATGGAGAGAGAGGTAGAGAGAGGGAGAGAGAGGGAGAGAGATAGAGAGAGAGAGGAAGAGAGAGGGAGGAAGCGAGGAAGAAGGAAGGAGAAAGAATGATTGAGAGGGAGAGGCAGACGAGAGAAAGAGAGTGAGATCGGGAAACAGAGAGAGAGAGAGACAGATTGAGAGTGAGAGTGAGGGAGAGAGAGAGAGAGAGAGAGAGAGAGAGAGAGAGAGAGAAAGGGTAGGTGAGTAATGAGAGCCAATTGCCAAAATGTCCCAAAAGTAACGACAATTGTCAAAATGTCCCCACCATGTTGACCATTCCTCGCTCGCCAAAGACGAGACAGCGACGCGCCTTGCGCAGTACGGCAATCTCGGTGAGAACAAAGTCACAGAGCGTCAGCAGCAACTCCATCTCGCAGTAGTCGCCACGAGGGGAGGAGATGTGGATGAAGGGGCTGGAGAGAGAGGGAGAGAGAGAGAAGGAGCGAGAGAAAGAGAGAGAGAGAGAGAGAGAGAGAGGAAGAGGGAGAGATAGGAAGGGAGAGAGAGAGGAGGAGGAGAGAGAAAAAAGGCGAAGTGGCTGCACGAGTACAGAGATTCTTTAAAGAATGTCTAAATACTCTTTAAAAAGTGTTGCCGTACTTTTGCTTTGTTGTGCACAAAATTCAGGTGTATTTTATTTTTTTGCTCTATGATTCGTTCGAGAATGAGATAGAGAGCAGGGAGAGAGAAGCAGAGAGCTGAAGTGAGAGAGACATCGCAAGAAATAGAGAGAGAGAGAGAGAGAGAGAGAGAGAGAATGTGAGAGTAGTCGTAAATTGCAGTGATAACGCAAGAAATTCGATCGAAGAACAATCGTTTGAACATTACGAAACATTTCTTTTTTTTTCTAAGGGAGACGTGGAATATATTTATTATTTACGTTAGTGAAATGAAGGAAAAAAAGTTTAAAAAAAAAAGTAAAAACACAATAAACTGGTAGAATCTGCTCTGAAGCAATAAAATCGCTTAAGAAATAAGTCAAATAATAGAAAGATAAATAATAAATACAATAAACCACTCTGCTAACTGTGTATAAGTGCTCTGTTCGATGATGGCGAAGAAGCGGGGATTTCCGGCGGGGCTGCCGTAGACGCGGAAGGCGGCCTCGGGGAAGGTGCCATGCATGAGGTGTGACGTCACTTGGCGCAGGGACATGCCCTCGGGCAAAAGAGATGAAGCCCGTTCGTGGACGGCCGCGAGCTCGTCGCGCGTCCGCAACTCGCACAGACGCTGCGCCTTACCCATGGCGGAGGTGGCTAGGAGCCAGGTTGGATATTCGGTTTTGAATTTGAATTTCTTTGTTTTGCGTCGATAAGAGATTTGAAAATCTCTTATCGACGCAAAACAAAGAAGGTTGAGGTGTAATATAAACAACCCAATGTACATAAACGAGAATGCAAGAGTCAACAATCAAAAACAAATTTTGCATGCTTAATCGATGCAGTTTGACTTGGAAGGAGATCTCTTTTTCTTTCATTCTTTCTTTGTCTATCTTGCTCTTTAGCTCTCCTTCACTCTTTCGCTGAAGGAGAACAAGAATACAAAAATGATACCGAACAGACAACGATAGTCGGCCACACACGACAAATGTTAGGTTCATGTGAAATACTCACTACTGCGAATGGCAGATACACATTTTCCACCAGGAAAAGAAAGAGGGCGAGAGAATGAGAGAGATAGAGATAAAGAAAGCGAGAGAGAAAGAGGGAGAGAGAGTGGGGAAACGGGAGACAAAAGTGAATAGAAGGCGAACATGCGATTGCGAGAGCGAAACTGACAAAGGGCTAAAAGTATCAGATGGGGAACGTAACAGATTGAAAGGGAGTGAGAGAGAGAGGGTTGGACGATAAGAAGAGAGAGAGGGTGCAATGTGAGGGGGGCACACATCAAGAGAACGAAAGCAGATCAATAATTGTGCAATCAAGAGGGAAGAACCAGAAAAAGGCTACGCGTTTGAAAAGAAAAGTAGAGGCCAGATAAATAGAATAGTGGAGAGAGATGCCTAGAATACGATTACGTACATATAAATACATTCTAATTAATTGTAAGGACATAGTGATATTGATTTCACATCGCCTAGCGAATGCTGCCTTGATAAGAGCAGCAAGGAAAAGAAGAAACTGAATGAGAGTGAAAGAGCGAGAGAGGGTAAGAAAGAGGGGGAGAGGGAAAGAGACTGAGGCGAAAAGAATACAGGGAGAGAGAAAGAGAGAGAGAGAGAGGGCGATAGTGAAATAGAACAAGAAGACATATGGGCAGATTTGGGAAATTTTTTTAAAACTGATAAGACCACGCAAATGAACGATGTTGTGAAATAATTTTTTTATTCCACCACAAGTTTTTTTTAAATTTATATTTGCACAGTACGAAAAACAAAACAAACATTTTAAACAAATTGACACGCTTTTTTGTAAAACACTAATTTCCGAGAACAAAAAAAATGCATTCAAATACAGAGAGATTAAAAAAGACACAAGGACCACGTTTGTAAGCTATTCATCGAGACATTCATAGGCAAAAACGTGACAAGAAAGACATCATTGACTAGGTTATGAAAAGATCAAAAAGAACTATTTTTTTTTTATTTACTAGCATCTTGCTGCTTCATCGTATCAAATACGGGAGATGGCGAGTCGCAAACATAAAGAGAGAGAGAGAAAGAAAGGGAGAGAGAAAGAGAGAATGAATGCGAGTGGGAAAGAGGAGTCTGGAATAGCAGATAAGGGAAGAATTGAAAAGGAGAGCATGTTCTGTGATCTCTCTTCTTTTTGTTATTCCAAGCAACGAAGGCAAAGGATTAAAGCGTTCTCTGTGTCTGCCAGTTCATGGCCTAAGCAAGCTAATCATTATTACCAAGGCATAAGCCGCGATTCTGAAAAAGTTACCACGTGACAATTCACAAGTTATTGTGTATGTGAAAATTCTCCAGCAACTACTTCACAAGTCTCTACTTACAATGTGACAATTCTCTAGTAACTAGGTGTCAGGCCTCGGCTTCTCATCCATCTTATGTTCACTTCCTTCCTGATGATCGATGTCGACCTTCTCCTTCTCGTACGTGAATTTGGCCTGCTTTTCTGTGCAGACGTACCAGAAGGGGAGGTGCATCTGAAGGATTAGTTGGTTGTTTTTAAGAATATGAAAGGAAAAAAACATTTTCTTTCTTCAAAAGATTTTAAATCCCAAAGCTTCCAACAATTGCCATCTCGTTAATTAGCTCGGTGTTGTAAATTTGGTAGTTTAAAAAAGCACGAAACTCCACCGTACCCTATTTCAATTCCCATGAACATTGAAGTTACGTCTCTCTAAATTTCTTGCTCTCTCGCCCTTTGGTCTCAGGGAAAAGTGCGCGAATTCAAACCTGTGTTTTTGTCTTATTTGGAAATATTTTTGACAATGTGAGAACCAAGATGGTGAGGGCGCCGTTGATGAAGAAGAGTCTTTGCCACTCGGCGGCGTCGGCATCACTGTGCACGAGAAGAGAGACCAGGGCAGGGCCGGCGAAGAACGCGAGCGACTTGCTGAACTGCATCATCGAAATGACGAAGTGAGCGTGCTGCCTGAGGAGAGAGAGAGAGAGATTGAGAGAGAGAGTATGAGAGAGAGGGGGAGAGACAAAGGGATGGAGAGAAAGACATTGAGAGAGTAAGAGATAGAAAACGATGGAGAGACATATTTATGTACCTTGATAAATATGAAAAGAAAGAAGATCAAAACCTTGACAAGAATATGGTGAATTTGTATGTGCTGCCGACGCTGGCGACGCCGGCGCAAGCGACAGCGCCGAAGAGAAAGACAGAAGCGATCGGCCATGGGAGACGATATTTTAAGTGGCCCTTCTCACTTTCTTTTTTCCGTTGTTCACTCATAGTGTATGTGCGATCTGCCGTATAGTGCCTACTACAAGGGAGAAAGAGCCAATTTGAATCAACATTCTTAATTTTTCGGTGATCGTAACATCTTTCTTATCTTTTAATTAATTTATTCCCCTGCTACAGTGTTTCACTTAATGTATGACTCATGCCATCTTTTTTTTCTAAGGGAAATTATTATTTAGAAATAAATTTAAAAAAAAAGACCAACACCGTCTCCAAGAGTGATAGTGTCGTTGACATCGTCAGTCATGCAGATGAACGTAAAGTTGATGATGTTCTGATTCGAGTAGATCAGCGAGAGGGCGACGAAAGTGTTGATTAGCACGAAGAAGCGGAAGCCGCGCATCTTCGACGGGCTCAAACCTAAATAGAGACGAAAACTCAAGTTTTTAAGCTCGCGCGCTATGTCATAATATAACTTATGTAGATTTTTTAGAGGCACGACTATGCACATATTTTATAAATGTTAAATAATAACGATTTTAAGAGAAATATCAGCTTGAATAGTTTGAAAGAGCTGATTGTGAGAGAGAAAGAGTGGGATCGATTGGGGAAGAAGTATAGTGAAATCTAAAAGAGAGAGCTGTGACAAGAGAACGAGAAATGGTCAAATTCGGTGTGTCCGGGGGGGGGGGAAGGTGCGGCTACTCGTCTTATGTTCGTTTATCAGCTAAAAAGGCACGAGTGTTCTCGAGAACAATGCAACGTTAGAACAGGCTCACTGTCGCTCCTATTTATTTATTTATTTATCTACATCGATTAAGATGTGACAACACTCATCTAATTATGGCAAACACATGCATATGAGAAATACTGACTTATCCATATCAAGACAGAGAAACAGCAAAAAATAAAGAAAAGGAGGAAATGAGACTTAGTAATCCCAATGATTGACGTACTAAATTACAAGTACTAAGTTTTTGTTATTCCCGAAGTCTCCACGTAATCGATGGCCATTTTATCATGATTCTTTCCTCTTACAATCAGAGTGGTCGGCTCTTCCCCTCTCTGCCTTCTCCGGCTCTTCTTCTCCGCTTCTCTGGTGCTCTTCGTGAGTTTTATGATAGGCACATTGTCGGGTGATATTAATGATGATGATGCATACATACAAAACAAAGGGAGTGAGAGATAAAAAGTTATTCAACGAGAGTAAGAGCGAGAGAGGGAGGGAGAAAAAGAGAGACAAAAACGAAACGGAGAGAGAGACAGACAGAGAGAGAGAGAGAGAGAGAGAGTGAGAGAAAAGATAGCGAAGATTTGCTTCGACTTAAGAATCAACTAAATAATGTTATACTTATAACAGAGCAAGAGGGAAAAAGCACTGGGAGGGAATGGAGCACCGAGAGACACAAAATGTTTGAAAGGAATGATAGTTGCACGGGAAGGAGAAGCAGAGCGCGGACGATTTCTCCATGCTTCGAGAAGATGCCACCGAGGACATGGTAGCCGAAGAGAGAGAAGAGAGTACGCGGAAAAGATAGAGGAGAGATAAGGGAGAGTGAAGGGAGGGAACTGAGAAAACTGAGACGAAGAGCAAGGGAGAGAGAAATGGAACGATATAGATAATGATGTCTCATCTCGATTTGAGCAGAATGCTGTATTGCTTCCAGAATCAACGATAGCACAAATATTTCTCTGCTTATTAACACAGCGAATGTGACGGCTGCGAAGAGGGGAATGCGGCCGATCCAGTCGGATTGAATATGGCGAAAGATGTTATTCCCAAATATTTAAAAGATTTATTTTTTCTGAAATACATAAGACGCGATTTGCGAGAGTATCAAAATGGCCGGGGACCCGGCAAAATTAGATTTCGCTCAAAAGCTTTTCTTAGGTACTTTTTTTCGAAACGATTGGAAAGGGTCATGGGAGTCTGAAATCGCCATATTGGCGAGCTGTTCGAGGTTTGAAATTCGAGAGCCCGATGAATCTTGCAGAGATGGTCGCACATTCGCGTTCGCAGTTTCGCACACAATAAAGCAATATTCGTGAAATATTTTTTCATAAATAGACAAGATATTGCTTTATAAGGCTGCTGAAGTAGAATTTGAAAATATTCACTTTTATGGCCTCAGCGGCCTCTTGACTTTGGAGAGGCGCCATTCTCTTATATGGAAATTAGTCATGGGTTTTCTATCTTAAGTTGTATAGCAAAACATTATCTTTCCAACGACCTATAGTAAGCTAGATACCGACGAGCTTTTTTTATGTTTCGAAATCATAAAACTGTTGAAATACCCTCGATTCAGTGCCTGTGCATCGGCTTGCACTTTGTTTAGGCGTTACCCACGCCGAAAACGCAACACAAGCGATATACTGCATGAAGGTAGTCTAAGAAATTTATGTAGGTTTTTATGTAATTGTTTAAATAAAATTTAAATGCAAAACAAATTTATTAATTGCCGGGCAAAAGTGTCTGCTCCCCCGGGGAATCGAACCCTGGATATTTATATTGCGACCTCATCTCATTCGCACTACGCAAAATCATCCATTCTAAAGGAGACATTGCCTTTCTTCTTACCCGGTGCATAGGTCAAAGAAACGCTGAACCCGCGTATTTCAACAGTTTTATGATTGGGAAACATAAAAAGCTCGTCGGTGTCTTTCATACTATAGCTCATTGGAAAGATAATTTTTTGCTCTACAACTTAAGATAGAAAACCCATGACTAATTTCCATATAAGAGCATGGCGCCTCTCCAAAGTCTCGAGGCCGCTGAGGCCATAAAAGTGAATATTTTCAAATTCTACTACTTTATAAAGCAATATCTTGACTATTTATGACAAAATTTTCACTAATATTACTTTATTGTGTGCGAAACAGCGAACGCGAATGTGAGACCATCTCTGCAAGTTTCATCGGGCTATCGAATTTTAAACCTCGCACAGCTCACCAAAATGGCGATTTTAGACTCCTGGACCCTTTCCAATCGTTTCGCCGTGTTAAAAAGTACCAATAAAGAGCTTTTGAGCGAAATCTAATTTTGCTGGGTCCCCGGCTCTTTGGCTTCCTTACGATTCACTCGCAAATCGCGTCATATACATGCGTGTTTTTTTTAAATAACATACCATTCTAGCATTCGGCTTGCATTCATAATATTTATTTAAAATATTTTTTGCTGGTCTAAAATATAGATATTAGCTATGTTTGCTCGAAGAATAAAAGACGTGTTTGTGCGCCCGTGAGGTAGAAACGACCGTTCGCGAAAGAAACCACAGTGGAGAGTGAAGAAATGTGGATATTTGCTGTATTCTCGTTAATTTTTGCCCTTTTGCTTCAAGTTTCCTATTTGAATGCCCGACAAACAGAATATTAAATTCATGATTATCTCTTGAAATCATGACCTAATAAACTTCAAGAAAATCTTATTATCCCCGTTTTATTTTGATTCCTTATTGGATCAATTTTAAGTTGAAAGGAACTAATAATATGTATATCAAACACAGAAGTAATGCAATAAGACATTTGAATTAAGCGCCTTGCAGGCAGTACAGTGGCTTTGTGGTTGTCGATAAGGACGTTACCCTGCAGACGTCCGCAGCCATGTTCCGGTCCACGAGCTTATTGCCATACAGCACTCTTCCACCTCAATATACACACAGCAGCAGATCGCTGGGCACGGGCCATCCATTGTTGAGGGACCGCTGTGAACATTAAAATTTAAATTTACCGCCAAATCAACCTATAATCAATCAAATACAGAAGCTAACACGTAAGCGCTTCGTGTTCTATCTTCTTCGGAACAGCACTTCCTGGTCAGAGTCGTCTACAAGCAGAGCACGATTGTGAATGAATACCACTCAACCCAAATACCACCATCAGGGCACTATCTACTTTTCATCGACATACACCAAATTAATGACGCTTCAGAATCATACATTATTTTCGAAAAGTTTGCTTTGGTTTTTTTTGCTAGTTCTGTTGTTGTTTTTTGGTGCTTCGAGTGACTTGTTTGGACGATTCTCTGATATATGTATCTGCTAATATCGCCTGACATGTTTATACTCAACTTCGGGGCAAACAATGTTTTAAAATGCAAATTACAACTTTATCGCGTAAAATAAAATCGAGTTGGTACAACAAAACTTGATTCATCGAGTACACAGAGCACATTTTATTGCCATTCTATGTACGCTTCGTGCAGCAGCTTTGAATCTTATTCGCGTGGCATTTCTGAACCTGAATCAACATCAATGACGATTCGCATTGCTCTCGGTTAACTCTTTTTCATTTAATATTGTGTTATTATGTTATGCTTTTTACGCTCAAACTGATTAGAATTTTCTTTTGAAAGAAAAAAAATGACATGAAGAGTTTATTAGAATGAACGGATTCGGAACCGTTGAGAGAGGAAGTGGAGATGAGAGGGGAAGAGAGACAGACATAAAAACGAATGGAAGCACTTGCCACCATTTCGAGCACATGCAACACAATCACAGCGTTCCGAAAAATTTCACCCTCCCGAATACTGTAAGAATTTTAGAAGGTTGCTAGTTTTTCAACGGGTGTGAAAACATTCGCGGGAGTGATCCTTTAACGTGGTATGTGTCCATCCACTACCTTGCTCTTTTTTTTACTAACTAACAGCCTTCCATGGATCTAAAGACTCAATTACGCTTCCAATTTCCAGGATTTGAAACAGTTCTGCGTAATCCAAGTGGTCATAGGACTACCTAAGTACATGTTACAGAGTGGTGTTTTTAAACAAATTTCTGCGGAGGGAGATTTATTGTTTATACCTTACTTTTCTTTTCTACTCGTCAGGGACTTCATGGAAGGAGTATTTCCCTTGTGATCTCCTTTAACGCCTTTCAAGAATCCAAGCTCTCAACAACGATTTGAATCATTGGAGTTGAAGGAATTGAAGAATTTAAGAAAAATTTGCAAATAATTTTTAACATTTAAATTAATGGATTTCTTGTAATTCTTTTATCGTCGTTGAACTCTAAAATGAATTAAACAACCAATTAGGATCTTCTTTTGAAATAAAAAGAGTTTAATAAATAGAAATCGTTTCGAACCGCTGGTGTTGTCTCACATGGCTTGTCCTCAATCTCCGTCCCCCTGAATGTCTTCTTTACTTTCGAATGAAACTAAGTCAGCTGACAGCCTTTTAAAATACTAATTTAAGTGACTTTTAAAATACATAAACAATTCGTGCGGCTTAAAGCATGTTCACTTTTGCTGCACTTACAGTGACGTGGTTGACACGAGAATTGGAAAGGTACACTGCGATGGTTCTTATGCCATGGAATGAGTATCCGAGAGATTTTCTCACCAAGGACTAGGGTTACAGGAAGAACAAGGCTAGTATGGCTCTCCTATGCTTCCAACTTCTCGTGTGCAGTAAAAAAAGCATGTGCATGCACAATTCAGATTACTGAAAATAATTAGCTAAAAGTTCAACGAAAAAGAAAAAAACCTCTGTCCGTTGCAATTACAGCCAAATCGCTCGACGGCGCACGAGCGCATACGGTACCGCCGCGGACCCTGGCCGAAGTCTATGCATGGCGTATACTGCGTCCATTCGTTCCAATAAGTCCCGGAGCCTGTGTTTATTTATTTAGTTTATAAAAATTTAATGATTTCATTATGATTTATTTTATGTGCAAAGGAACTAATAATCAATTAGCCATAGATGGTTGCCACTAAACCTGTGAATAAACCTATGTAGCTAACTTGGCAGACAGCACGTCGGCTTCGCGCGTGTTGGGAAAGGTGTGATAGTGCAGACGGGAACACCTGAAGTCGGGTCCCAAATCTCATTGCCGGCGCAGCACCTTGGCTTCTGTACGAAATAGTCGCAGCTGAGCGCTGCGCACGGGCCAACCATCGTTGTGTTACCGCTGTGATAATTAAAATTTAAATTTCCAGCAAAATCAACGCGCTCTTTGTTATCGTATGACCAGAAATAGATTACTTTCAATCAAAGATAGAAGCTAACTCGCATGGGCAGCCATCTGCTGCAGAAAAGCACTTCCTGGTGAGAGTCGTCGAGTTGCCACACAGACCGCAGGGAGCAGTGCACGTCGGTGAATACCACTCCGACCAGACACCGCCGACAGGGCAGAAGTTCGAAAAAGCAGTGGGAATAGTTGAAAACTCTTGCCACTACCCCATGCCTCTTTTGCAGCATTTCAAGGATCCTGGAGTTGAAAAATTTAATGGCTTACCTCTGCAACCATGCAGTATTTGAATACAATTCAACCAATATGAGCGAATGCATTTAATATAGTACATACATATGTATTTCGTAACTTTCATCGGAATTTTATCGATGGCATGTGTTTGCCCTCCGATTGCGCCCCGTTTTCATTTGTCTGGATCGTTCGGCATTTTCATTCTTAAATGGCATAATAAATGTTTGGCCTCCTTGTCTAGCAAACAGTAAATTCGCACACTGAAACATTTAATGCCTGACATGATAAATTTATTGATTATCAAACATATTCTTATGCAGTAAGAACTGTGAATAAACACAGCTACCTTGCAGACAAGACGGTGGCATCGTGTGTGTCGGTAAAGCAGCTTCACTGCAGAAGCCCGCTCCCGCGTTCGGGTCCACGAGCGGGTTGCCGGCATATCACTCTGGGACCTCCCTGTACACACCGCAGCCGACTGCTGGGCACGGCTCATCCATTGTTATGGGAGCGCTATGAACATTTAAATTTAATGCCAATTCAACAGTATGAGCTGTTATTCATAGATTATTATCAAGGAAGAAGCTAACACGCAATCGCTGCCATCTGCTTCGAACCAGCACTTTCTTGTCGGAGTCGTCCACCAGCCATAATGATTGAGAAGTGCACGATGGTGAATGCCACTCCAACCAGATGCCACCCTCAGGACACTACTCCCTACTTTACATCGAAATACACCGTCCTAACGACGCTTCAGAATCATAGACCAAGCATCATTTTGGAAGAGTGTTCTTTGTGTTTTTTTGCTATTTCTATTGATGTTTTTGTGGTTTCTTCTGAATTGTTAGGATGATTCTGTGATATAGCAGCTAGTATCGCCTGAAACGCATAGGCTCAGCTTCAGTGCATACAATGTTTTAAAATGTAAGTTACAACTTTATCATATAAAATAAAATCGATTTACGACAACCATGCTTGATTCATCGAGTAAGCAAAGTTTATTGTATTGCCATTCTCACGCTTCCTGCAGCGGCGTTGAGTCTTCATCGCGCGACAGCTCCGGACCTGAATCAACTTCAGTGACGATTCGCATTGCTTTCGGTTTACTCCTTTACATTTAGTTTCGTGTTGTTTTTTTTGCCCTTTATGCTCAAATTGATGAGTTTACATTAGCAATAAATCATCAGTCGAGCAATGCTAAATGCCGGATCTTATTTAAATGCAATTTTGCTCGAAATTTCTTTCACAAATAGACTTGGGGAGAATATTTAATCGCTTGCCATGCTCGCGTTTTGTACACCGGGCAGGGCAAGCAATTACCAGCACTTCCTGATCAGGTTCGTAGACGCGCCGCAAAGACCGCATTGAGTAGTGTGCATACCACTTATTGTTAGATCAGATGTTGCTGACAGTGCAGCAATTCAAAAAGGGAGGCATGTACTTGAAGACGTGGGGCAGTTCCACAACTCACTCTTTTTTAATATTTAACGCCTAACAAAAATCCAATCTCTCAAAAACGGTTTGAATTTATTGGAATTGATGGATTTTAAGAATGTAAGTAAAATGTGTACAAAAATTTTAACATTTAAATTCATGTATGTATTTCTTGTAATTCTTTAAGTCTAAATGCTTACAGCTGTCGTCGCGGTTGAAGATGTCTTGGTGGTGCTTGCAGATGGTGGGGTGGTTGAAGGGGACGTTGTGGTGCTGGCAGATGGGGCGGTTGAAGGGGACCAAGTGGTGCTTGCAGATGGAGTGGTGGTTGAAGGGGACGTTGTGGTGCTTGCAGATGGGGCGGTTGAAGCGGACGTTGTGGTGCTTGCAGATGGAGTGGTTGAAGGGGACCAAGTGGTGCTTGCAGATGGAGTGGTTGTTGAAGGGGACGTTGTGGTGCTGGCAGATGGGGTGGTTGAAGGGGACGTTGTGGTGCTTGCAGATGGGGCGGTTGAAGGGGACGTTGTGGTGCTTGCAGATGGAGTGGTTGAAGGGGACGAAGTGGTGCTTGCAGATGGGGTGGTTGAAGGGGACGAAGTGGTGCTTGCAGATGGTGGGGTTGTTGAAGGGGACGTTGTGGTGATTGCAGATGGGGCGGTTGAAGGGGACCAAGTGGTGCTTGCAGATGGAGTGGTGGTTGAAGGGGACGTTGTGGTGCTGGCAGATGGGGTGGTTGAAGGGGACGAAGTGGTGCTTGCAGATGGTGGGGTGGTTGAAGGGGACGTTGTGGTGCTTGCAGATGGGGCGGTTGAAGGGGACGAAGTGGTGCTTGCAGATGGAGTGGTGGTTGAAGGGGTCGTAGTGGTGCTTATAGATGGTGTGGTTGAAGGGGTCGTAGTGGTAGTTGCAGAAGGGGTGGTTGAAGAGGTCCTAGTGATGGAGGTCCTAGTGGTGCTTGTAGATGGGGTGGTGGTTGAAGGGGTCGTAGTGGTGCTTGTAGATGGGGTGGTTGTAGTCGTACCGGAGGAAGGCGAGCTTGTGCTATTCTCTGAATTAGCAAGGAAACTGCAGAATATATCGTCCCTACTATTTCCTTGAAATCAAATCAAAGTCTTCAGCCTGCTTGCAGATGGAGTGGTTGAAGGGGACGAAGTGGTGCTTGCAGATGGAGTGGTGATTGAAGGGGACGTTGTGGTGCTTGCAGATGGGGCGGTTGAAGGGGACGAAGTGGTGCTTGCAGATGGAGTGGTGGTTGAAGGGGACGAAGTGGTGCTTGCAGATGAAGTGGTGGTTAAAGGGGACGAAGTGGTGCTTGCAGATGGGGTGGTTGAAGGGGACGAAGTGGCGCCTGCAGATGGAGTGGTGGTTGAAGGGCACGTTGTGGTGCTGGCAGATGGGGCGGTTGAAGGGGACGAAGTGGTGCTTGCAGATAGAGTGGTGGTTGAAGGGGACGAAGTGGTGCTTGCAGATGAAGTGGTGGTTAAAGGGGACGAAGTGGTGCTTGCAGATGGGGTGGTTGAAGGGGACGAAGTGGTGCTTGTAGATGGTGGGGTGGTTGAAGGGGACGTTGTGGTGCTGGCAGATGGGGCGGTTGAAGGGGACGAAGTGGTGCTTGCAGATAGAGTGGTGGTTGAAGGGGACGAAGTGGCGCTTGCAGATGGAGTGGTGGTTGAAGGGCACGTTGTGGTGCTGGCAGATGGGGTGGTTGAAGGGGACGAAGTGGTGCTTGCAGATGGTGGGGTAGTTGAAGGGGACTTTGTGGTGCATGCAGATGGGGCGGTTGAAGGGGACGAAGTGGTGCTTGCAGATGGAGTGGTGGTTGAAGGGGTCGTGGGGGTGCTTGTAGATGGTGTGGTTGAAGGGGTCGTAGTCTTAGTTGCAGAAGGGGTGGTTGAAGAGGTCCTAGTGATGGAGGTCCTAGTGGTGCTTGTAGATGGGGTGGTGGTTGAAGGCGTCGTAGTGGTGCTTGTAGATGGGGTGGTTGTAGTCGTACCGGAGGAAGACGAGCTTGTGCTATGCTCTGAATTAGCAAGGAAACTGCAGAATATATCGTCCCTACTATTTCCTTGAAATAAAATCAAAGTCTTCCGCCTGCAAGGGAAGGAAGAAGAAAAAACTATGTCAAACCGATGTCGTTGTACCGCACTGTCGAAAAGCGTACGTCACTGCTCTCCTGAACGCCGCAGTTTATATTGGAAGCAATACTAATGTTTTCGAAAAATTAAGAACCATTTTACAAGTTCACATCAAATAATATTTTAAATTTTGAATTTATCGCAAAGTACGAACGTGCAGTAGCAGCCAAGTCCCTGGGAGGCGCATGAGCGCGTCCGCTGCTCTTGCAGTTTACCGAAATTGAAGACACACGGAGTCCACGGCGTCCATTCGTTCCAGTAGTTGACGGATCCTGGTTTATGAGATCATATCTTATCACTGGTTTTTGACAATCCATATTTGTCACATCAATGTGTGGAGAATATCGAATTCCACGTGGATTATGAATGAAAATTTACTTCAACTAGACATTCATGTGCTTCTGGAAGGCTTGTTGTATCGCACTACATTAGGAAGGGAGTCATTTTTGCACAACTTGCACTAACCGGGCAGACAGCACGACGACTTCGTGCGCATCGGGAAGGCCGTGTCGCTGCAGACGGTCGCACCCGAGTTTGAGTCCCGGGTCGAGTTTCCGACGCAGCACGCGGTCTTCTCCTGGTACCGCTTACAGTGCTTCGTTTTGGGACCACTGTGTTCCAATTCAGATTTTTACATTTCCCACCACTAGCTAGAAATGATGATTAATCGAAGACACTAAAATGGTAAAAAGTCGAGAAGGCTAACACGCAAGGGCAGCCATCTGGCTCGGACCAGCACTTCCTGGTCAGCGTCGTGGACGCTCCGCAGAGGCCGCAGTGGGCGGTGCACGACGGAGATGTCCATTCCGACCAGATACCACCGTCAGGACAGCAATTCAAAAAAGGGCTGACAGTACTTTTCAAGGATCCAAAACGTTCTGGAGTTGAATGATTTGAAGACAACGGTTAGGGAACTACATAGGTACATACATATGTACATACGGAGCTAGGTCGTATGAGAACCGCCGGATGAGAACACCGCGGATGAGAACTTTGGCCGGTCGGATAAGAACCGACCGAGATGAGAACCAAGCAGATGAGAACCAAGCAGATGAGAACCAAGCAGATGAGAACCGACCGTGATAAAAATTAGCTCTGATCAGAGGATCTGTCCCTGATGAAAACCTAGCGGAAAAAGTCATTTCTAGGTTCTACCCGTATGAGAACCTAGCGGGAAAAGTCATTTCAAGGTTCGACCCGGATGAGAACCTAGCGGGAAAAGTCATTTCTAGGTTCTACCCGGATGAGAACCAAGCGGGAAAAGTCATTTCTAGGTTCGAGCCGGATGAGAACCTAGCGGGAAAAGTCATTTCTAGGTTCTACCCGGATGAGAACCTAGCTTGAAAAGTCATTTCTAGGTTCTACCCGGATGAGAACCTGGCGAAAAATGTCATTTCTAGGTTCGAGCCGGATGAGAACTTAGCGGGAAAAGTCATTTCAAGGTTCGACCCGGATGAGAACCAAGCGGGAAAAGTCATTTCTAGGTTCTACCCGGATGAGAACCTAGCGGGAAAAGTCATTTCTAGCTTCTACCCGGAGACGAACCTAGCGCGAAAAGTCATTTCTAGGTTCTACCCGGAGGAGAACCTAGCGGGAAAAGTCATTTCAAGGTTCGACCCGGATGAGAACCTAGCGGGAAAAGTCATTTCTAGGTTCTACCCGGATCAGAACCTAGCGGGAAAAGTCATTTCTAGGTTCTACCCGGATGAGAACCTAGCGGGAAAAGTCATTTCTAGCTTCTACCCGGAGGAGAACCTAGCGGGAAAAGTCATTTCAAGGTTCGACCCGGATGAGAACCTAGCGGGAAAAGTCATTTCTAGGTTCTACCCGGATGAGAACCTAGCGGGAAAAGTCATTTCTAGGTTCTACCCGGATGAGAACCTAGCGGGAAAAGTAATTTCTAGGTTCAAGCCGGATGAGAACCTAGCGGGAAAAGTCATTTCAAGGTTCGACCCGGATGAGAAAAAAATTGTTAACTTATAAAAAAAGCAAAAATATATCTGTCAATAGAATGATAGTTTTTTACTCGGCAGTGAATTGTCCATACGAGATCGAATCCCTCAGGAGCAGCCTCGAATGTTGCATCGATGGATATCTGAGGATGGCATAATCATTTAATTATGAGCACGTAACGAATATAACTGTATTTTTTAAAGATTTTGTTAACAAGGGTGTAAACGAAGAAAAATGGTTTCAGAAAAGAAAAATAAGCTTACTTCGTTTGAATTAGAGAGCATTCGCAAGTGGTGATCAGATGCGAATACTACAAATCGCTTCGCATCTGATGGCCCAGAGTCATGAAGAAGCATTCTTTCACCTCCTAAACCACAAAGGGTTTCCAACTAACGACAAAATGAGCCAATCATTTTTTTTAGAAGTCGAGCACTAAAATAAAAGCGAGCAAAGACAAATACTATAAAGAAAGTAAAACAAAGGATGAAACTGACCAAATGTGCGCGCGAATTTCCCAAAGAAAGAAAATGGAGAAGTATCGGCCAGCAATTCGTCTTGGTCGCACGGTCTGGCTCTTTTATAGCACTTACGCAACGCCTCATCAGTTCCTTCAATGGCAATTATCACAGTCATGTGCAGCTAATAGTCTGAATGAAAACGGGAAAGACTTTTGCAGAATTTTTTCCCCATCAGAATGTGAATCATATCACAACAAAATATGTATAAAAGTATTATCTGTAACGCTCCTTACCTATCACTTCAAGTGCCTCCGCAGTAAGGCCAGCCTTTGACAGGACGATTGCTTCACGGGGTTTCAACAGTGTTGTTTGAGCCATGCGCGCCAGCTCACGCCGAGCAACTGCTGCCTTATAAAGCAAATGATTTGCATTTATTTAAAGACTAATTCAAAACAATCAATTAAACGGAAGTAAATAAAAGAAATAGCATAAGAGAAACCTCTGCAGTGTGTTCATCTGGAAGATGAGAATGGTTTCCATGCACAGAAATCTGCTTCGATGGTCGAAGGTAAGCTGTAGCTCCGCAGCCCGCCTTCCTCTTCAAGCAGTGAAGCAACTGCGAACCATCAGCCAGAGTCTTCTTTTTGTTGTAAAGATTGCCGTCTTTCTAATAAACATCAGCTGGTTTTCCGCGAGGCATCTTAACAAAGGTAATGAACGAAACGAAGAAGCCAATGCGTTCATTTATTTTCAAATGCGCAGAGCTGGTCGACACCTGATCTGTGCAAATAACATAATAATGCTGGAGTCTCATTCAAAACATATTAAAGAGTTGTCTTTTTGTCTTTATTTTGTAGCATAAATTATGCTAATTCTTTTGAAAAACATTATGCTAATTCTTGTGAAAGATATAAAACAATACTCACGCACGGTCAGGAACGAAACCAGAAATGACTTTTTCCGCTAGGTTCTCATCCGGGTAGAACCTAGAAATGACTTTCCCGCTTGGTTCTCATCCGGGTCGAACCTTGAAATGACTTTTCCCGCTAGGTTCTCATCCGTGTAGAACCTAGAAATGACTTTTCACGCAAGGTTGTCATCCGGGTAGAACCTAGAAATGACTTTTCCCGCTTGGTTCTCATCCGGGTCGAACCTTGAAATGACTTTTCCCGCTTGGTTCTCATCCGGGTAGAACCTAGAAATGACTTTTCCCGCTTGGTTCTCATGCGGCTCGAACCTAAAAATGACATTTTTCGCCAGGTTCTCACCCGGGTAGAACCTAGAAATGACTTTTCCCGCTAGGTTCTCATCCGGGTAGAACCTAGAAATGACTTTTCCCGCTAGGTTCTCATCCGGCTCGAACCTAGAAATGACTTTTCCTGCTTGGTTCTCATCCGGGTAGAACCTAGAAATGACTTTTCCCGCTAGGTTCTCATCCGGGTCGAACCTTGAAATGACTTTTCCCGCTAGGTTCTCATACGGGTAGAACCTAGAAATGACTTTTTCCGCTAGGTTCTCATCAGGGACAGATTATCTGATCAGGGCGAATTTTTATCACGGTCGGTTCTCATCTGCTTGGTTCTCATCTACTTGGTTCTCATCTGCTTGGTTCTCATCTCGGTCGGTTCTTATCCGACCGGCCAAAGTTCTCATCCGGGGTGTTCTCATCCGGCGGTTCTCATACGACCTAGCGCCTGTACATACATATGGTGTGCAGGCTTCGGCATTTTTTCCCGTTTCTAATTTTTATCTCGTTTGTCTAAAGATTAACTTTTGTTAGTATGCCACTTCCACACTCCTTTTTTTCTCAATTAATAGCCAAGGATCCAAAGACACAACTACGATTTGAATTTCTTAGATTTAAAAGATTTGTACGTAATCCAAGAGAGCGGTCATAGAACTACATACATATACGCATGCATATAACAGTGAGGTGCCGTGGTCTTCCCTTTCCATTTTCGTTCCTCTTTAACTAAGAAATTACTCCGTAACAGAGATTCACGCTGGCCCAAATGTTTTGGGCCGGCCGGCCCTTCGGGCCCAAAATGTGTTTTAGGGCCCTTGAATTTTGATCCCGGCCGGCCCGGACCCTCGAATTTTGGGCCCGCTCGGCCCGATTTTTTTAAAATGGTCCGATTCCAATTTTTAATTCGTCATTTTCGTAGCGAAACTTTTTCTCTTAACGTTACGTTCAAAATGACTCCTGAACTGCGAAATTACTCATGATCAATAAGAGTTCAGTCGGTCATGAGCATGTTTGCTAACACATTTGCGAAAAACGGGCCCAATCGGGCCCAGGGCCGGGCCCTAGGTTGGGCCCGGCCCTACAGGGCCTTGGAAATTTGGGCCGGCCGGCCCTAGGGCCCGGGTCTCGTGCATTTCTACTCCGTAATTAAATTAATACACTGTTATTAAGTAAATGTTTTGTTTTGAATGGAGGACATGCCACAGAACGAGGCGAGCGCAAGTGCGAGCAAGACCGAGAGTCTCCAGGACATGACTGGAATCGGCCAAGGAGGGAGTCAGCCAAGATGTCTTCAGAAAAAAAGGAAGTGAGTTACTCTCCAATCAGAGCTTAATTTTGGAGAAGAAATAGAAAATATACATCGGCTTTTTGGTAGGATGATATATATATAAGTATATTTAGCAAGGGTAGCTGCCGAATATTTTTGGACTGGCATGCATATAAAGGACGGCGACCTTGTTCCCAAATCACATAAAATTTATAACAAAGAAGTGTGGGGTCCTCGGCTATCTTAGACAAACATATCTACGGTCGTCTGAAATAGTTTTTCACGGTGGCATGTGATTGTTGCCCGCTTACATCTCATTTTCCGCCACATTACATTTCTCGGTTCATTCATGCATTTACATTATAAATGACATAATTAATGTTTCCCCTTGAATGATGCGCATGTTTAGTGATGCAATTAATGAATGTAGTCTGTTTAAACTGCAATAGTTCAGAAGTATGATTGGGTTAGGATTAAATTTTAAAATTTAAATTTCGATTTCTGCAGATATTGATAACTCTGCAACAATGCAGGATTTTAATTCTTCTTGGATTCAATAGATACGAGTAAATGCATTTAAAATATGTACATACATATGTATATTTCGTAACATAAATACATATATGGGAATTTTATTGATGGCATGTGACCGTTTTCATTTGTTTGGATCATTCATACATTATCATTCTTAAATGGCATAATAAATGTTTGGTTGCCTTGTCTGACACTTCGCTGTGGCGAAGCATAAATTCGCTCGCTGAAAAGGCCACTCGCATTAACATGAATCAATGAACGAACAAGAACGAAACGAGATGATGTCTCTTTTAATCGTTAAAAAAACGACAAAGAAACAAAACAAGCTGTTGCCTTTATTGCCTTTAAGTAAAGTATTCATTACAATAGCTGACGTGTGACAGTAGTAAAATAATGACCGAATTCAGCCAGTCATCTCAAAATAACAGCTTCGCAGTGCTGTAAATTAGTTTGTGTGAGTCGTGCACATGATAGGAACCATTATGATTGCTAACTGGAACTTTCTTCTTGATTAATCTTCTCGCTATATGCTATTATATTTTCTCTCGCTCTTTCGTTTTTCGTTTTCTAATCATCTCAATTGCTCATATTAGCCTTCTCGTTAACCTTGTAAGGAGAATCCCCTTGACAATTCAATCACTAAATTTCATTACTATTTACTATATAAAGCATTCTACCATTCAAGAATCGAGAGCCAAGACGCCCCCTTCTCCAAAATAGAAAGCTAAGACTCGCAACGCGCAAGGAGATGGCTTGAGTCATTGGAATCCAATGCACAGTTTCTTCATCATTTGTATGCCCATTTTACGACACTCTCATGATCGATTATGGAATTCAGTTGATCGGGCAGTTCACATATTTAATCAACAATTGTACAATGGATATATGCACCTGGGGTAATTACGTGATCCATTCACAAAATTCCTTTGATCTATTGGCGTCCATCATACACAATAAAACTTATCACCGATGATGCCCTTGCTGTACGGAGAGCAGCAAGACGGCTGCGGAAAAGGGCACAGTCCACGTCCACCGCACGGCTCCGTCTGGCTGGCGTCACCGCTACAATTTATATTAATTTTTTTACCATGTGAAAGTTTGTTTAATTGAAAATGATAAATTATCTTTTCCTCATTATACAATTGTGCATTTTGTTTTATTAAAGTCTGCTGAGGAATTGCAGACAAATTCGTATGTTCGAAAAGGGAATAGTTCCGTAGAACAAATATAGTTCACTTTAACGATACTTTGTCGTAGATTACTTTCTATGCGTATCTATGAATGTGACCTGCAGGCACAGCCTTAAGTGCAGACGCGTGTGCGCGTCTGCTTTCCGCACCAGCCACACGTCGATGAGCAGTCGCCCGTCCACGCCGACCACTCGGACCAGGTCGGAGTGCACTGGAGGGAGGAAAGGAGGAACCATGGCGAGAAGAGCAATGCAGACAAAAGATTTTGGTAATCACTATATTGAACTATGTAATTGAATTTTTGACTCTTACTTATTTTTTCCTCAAAATTTATTGATTTACTTGAAGAAAAATACAAATCAATGTTTGCATATATCAACTTGTCCAGGATAGCTAAATGACATAAAAGTGGCCCCTAACGAGGACGCTGCATCCCGTGGTCGTCGCGGTGGTCGCTTTGCCGCACACAAAGCGCGTGCCATCTGGCGAGAATTCCTTCTTGTACGGCGCGCAGCAAGACGGCTGCGGAGTCGGACAGAGCGAGTCGTTGCCGCACGGCTCGGTTTCGGAGCTCACGCCACTGAAGCAATATCTCAAATCAAAGGAATTGACCTTGATCGATGTCCAGAAAACCGTTAATTGAACGGAAGAAAACGAAACGCATTATCAATTCCACATCTCATTTTCATATGCTCATAGATAATGTCTTCATAATTATGAATACTTCTTTTTGAGAACTGCATTTCATTTTCTCGTAGCATTGTTTTCCTTCTCTAGGTTTTCTCATGTCATTGGCCTCTTTCTCTCTCTTTCTCTCTTTCTCTCAGTGTTTTTCTCTCTTACTTTCTCTCTCTCCCCTCTCACCAGCACTCGCAAGTCGTGGCGCATCCTCTCGATCTGGTGCGCACTCCGCACAAGCCGCACGGCTGCGAGCAGTCGCCCGACCACGCCGACCACTCCGCCCACGAAGGAATGCAGGCCTAATGTCAAATAGATGTACTAGTTTAGATGATTCTTTTATCCTGTTAATGCTTACAGCTGTCGTGGTGGTTGAAGGGAATGTTGTGGTGCTTGTAGATGGAGTGGTGGTTGAAGGAGTCGTTTCCTCAAAAGTTATTGATTTACTTGTTAAACCTACATTCATATCAATGTTTGCATAGGTCTTTTGAACACTTTAATTGACTTGATTTGTTTATTGTTGTATAATTAGTTAATTTATATATTGATTGACTTTTTTTCTTGTCTTCCCAGAATGGCGAAATGACATAAAAGTGGCACCTAACGAGGACGCTGCATCCCGCGGTCGTCGCGGTCGTCGCGTTGCCGCACACAAAGCGCGTGCCATCTGTCGAGAATTCCTTCTTGTACGGGGCGCAGCAAGACGGCTGCGGAGTCGGACAGAGCGAGTCGCTGCCGCACGGCTCGGTTTCGGAGGTCACGCCACTTTAATGAATATTAATTACATGTTCTCGTTTATGGCCGAGACCTCATCTAATGAAAAATAATGGTAAGATGAGCATGGAATGACAAACCCCCGATATATGTATATATGTATAAGGAGCTATCTGGGGAATTACGTTTTTTTCTTCATGCTTTGGTTGAAAAACATTTTTTTACCACGGTCTTCATGAGAAGTGAGGTGGAAGATGGTGAACATGGATGAAAGTTTAACTTTGGAAATATGCAAAGGTATTCCTCTTAATAAGATCAGCAACCCTTCCTCTATCTCTCATTTTTGCGCTATATCTCCCAGAGCTGCACCAATTATAGTCTTGAGTGTTGCATTCGTCCGAGACTTGTATGGTGGTCTGATAAGCATCACATTGTGCCTAAACAATAGCACGGGTTTTTGCTCTAGCCGGTCTGTTGAAACTAATTGCAAGCTTTTAATGTCTACAAATGATTGGAATATTGCAGCTGATAAAGACATGTATGTGCACGGATGTTTCTTTCTATCATTCTCTCTCGGTACCCACTCTCCTTCTCTCTCCCCTCTCACCAGCATTCGCATGTCGTGGCGCATACTCTCGATCTAGTCCGCACTCCGCACAAGCCGCACGGCTGCGAGCAGTCGCCCGACCACGCCGACCACGGAGCCCACGAAGGAATGCAGGACTAATTGTAAATAGATGTAGAATGGTAATTCTTTTATTCGGTGAATGCTTACAGCTGTCGTGGTCTTTGAAGTGGTGGTCGTGGAGCTTGTTGATGGAGTGGTGGTTGAAGGGGTCGTAGTAGTGCTTGTAGATGGGGTGGTGGTTGAAGGGGTCGTAGTGGTGCTTGTAGATGGAGTGGCTGAAGGGGTCGTAGAGGTGCTTGTAGATGGGGTGGTGGTTGAAGGGGTCGTAGTGATGCTTGTAGATGGGGTGGCTGAAGGGGTCGTAGATGTGCTTGTAGATGGGGTGGTGGTGGAAGGGGTCGTAGTGGTGCTTGTATATGAGGTGGTGGTTGAAGGGGTCGTAGTGGTGCTTGTAGATGGGGTGGTGGTTGAAGGGGTCGTAGTGGTGCTTGTAGATGGGTTGGCTGGAAGGGTCGTAGAGGTGCTTGTAGATGGGGTGGTGGTTGAAGGGGTCGTAGTGGTGCTTGTAGATGGGGTGGTGGTTGAAGGAGTCGTAGTGGTGCTTGTAGATTGGGTGGTGGTTGAAGGGGTCATAGTGGTGCTTGTAGATGGGGTGGTGGTTGAAGGGGTCGTAGTGGTGCTTGTAGATTGGGTGGTGGTTGAATGGGTCGTAGTGGTTGTAGATGGGGTGGTGGTTGATGGGGTTGTAGTGGTACTTGTAGATGGGATGGTGGTTGAAGGGGTCGTAGTGGTGCTTGTAGATGGGGTGGTGGTTGAAGGGGTCGTAGTGGTGCTTGTAAATTGGGTGGTGGTTGAAGGGGTCGTAGTGGTGCTTGTAGATGGGGTGGTGGTTGAAGGGGTCGTAGTGGTGCTTGTAGATTGGGTGGTGGTTGAAGGGGTCGTAGTGGTGCTTGTAGATGGGGTGGTGGTTGAAGGGGTCGTAGTGGTGCTTGTAGATGGGGTGGTGGTTGAAGGGGTCGTAGTGGTGCTTGTAAATGGGGTGGCTGAAGGGGTCGTAGAGGTGCTTGTAGATGGGGTGGTGGTTGAAGGGGTCGTAGTGGTGCTTGTAGATGGGGTGGTGGTTGAAGGGGTCGTAGTGGTGCTTGTAGATTGGGTGGTGGTTGAAGGGGTCCTAGTGGTGCTTGTAGATGGGGTGGTGGTTGAAGGGGTCGTAGTGGTGCTTGTAGATTGGGTGGTGGTTGAATGGGTCGTAGTGGTTGTAGATGGGGTGGTGGTTGAGGGGGTGTAGTGGTACTTGTAGATGGACTGGTTGAAGGGGTCGTAGTGGTGCTTGTAGATGGGTTGGCTGGAAGGGTCGTAGAGGTGCTTGTAGATGGGGTGGTGGTTGAAGGGGTCGTAGTGGTGCTTGTAGATGGGGTGGTGGTTGAAGGGGTCGTAGTGGTGCTTGTAGATTGGGTGGTGGTTGAAGGGGTCATAGTGGTGCTTGTAGATGGGGTGGTGGTTGAAGGGGTCGTAGTGGTGCTTGTAGATTGGGTGGTGGTTGAATGGGTCGTAGTGGTTGTAGATGGGGTGGTGGTTGATGGGGTTGTAGTGGTACTTGTAGATGGGATGGTGGTTGAAGGGGTCGTAGTGGTGCTTGTAGATGGGGTGGTGGTTGAAGGGGTCGTAGTGGTGCTTGTAAATTGGGTGGTGGTTGAAGGGGTCGTAGTGGTGCTTGTAGATGGGGTGGTGGTTGAAGGGGTCGTAGTGGTGCTTGTAGATTGGGTGGTGGTTGAAGGGGTCGTAGTGGTGCTTGTAGATGGGGTGGTGGTTGAAGGGGTCGTAGTGGTGCTTGTAGATGGGGTGGTGGTTGAAGGGGTCGTAGTGGTGCTTGTAAATGGGGTGGCTGAAGGGGTCGTAGAGGTGCTTGTAGATGGGGTGGTGGTTGAAGGGGTCGTAGTGGTGCTTGTAGATGGGGTGGTGGTTGAAGGGGTCGTAGTGGTGCTTGTAGATTGGGTGGTGGTTGAAGGGGTCCTAGTGGTGCTTGTAGATGGGGTGGTGGTTGAAGGGGTCGTAGTGGTGCTTGTAGATTGGGTGGTGGTTGAATGGGTCGTAGTGGTTGTAG
The DNA here is from genome assembly GCA_945643635.1 of Allodiplogaster sudhausi. NCBI lineage: Eukaryota > Metazoa > Nematoda > Chromadorea > Rhabditida > Diplogasteridae > Allodiplogaster > Allodiplogaster sudhausi. The sequence goes on along the minus strand of CALZFC010000286.1, from coordinate 117,195 downwards.
ATGGGGTGGTGGTTGAGGGGGTGTAGTGGTACTTGTAGATGGGCTGGTTGAAGGGGTCGTAGTGGTGCTTGTAGATGGGGTGGTGGTTGAAGGGGTCGTAGTGGTGCTTGTAGATTGGGCGGTGGTTGAAGGGGTCCTAGTGGTGCTTGTAGATGGGGTGGTGGTTGAAGGGGTCGTAGTGGTGCTTGTAGATTGGGTGGTGGTTGAATGGGTCGTAGTGGTTGTAGATGGGGTGGTGGTTGAGGGGGTGTAGTGGTACTTGTAGATGGACTGGTTGAAGGGGTTGTAGTATTGCTTGTAGATGGACTGGTTGAAGGGGTTGTAGTATTGCTTGTAGATGGACTGGTTGAAGGGGTTGTAGTGGTGCTTGTAGATGGGGTGGTGGTTGAAGGGGTCGTAGTGGTGCTTGTAGATGGGCTGGTTGAAGGGGTCGTAGTGGTGCTTGTAGATGGGGTGGTGGTTGTCGTGCTTGAACTCTAAAATGAATTAAATAACAAATTAAAATCTACTTTTGAAATAGAGTAAGTTAAAAAGAAAAGATTCCGAACCGATGATGATGTCGAACATGGCTCGCTCACCCTCTCAATGTTGAATGTCATTTTTACCTTGGAATGAAAACAAACAAGCAAATTGCCTTTCAAAGTACTTATGTAAGTAGTTTTCAAGATAAACAATTATGTATATTTAAATTAAAATTTATAACTTTGCAAAAAATGCAAAGAAGAAAAAAAACTAATTTTTAGTTTAAGAGGTCTTGCTTGAAAGATTAAGAAGGTCAAATTTACTCGTCAAATCCGGTGCAAGGGCAGCCAAGGTAATAGCTGGCGCACGTCCGGACACGCGCCCGGAAGGTCTGGTCGCCTTGGACAAATTTGCACGGCGTCCACGCCGTCCATTCGTTCCAGTAACTGGCGGAGCCTGTGTTTATTGAAATAAAAATTTAATGATTCCATTACTTTGTGAAAATAATTAACCAATAATCCATTATCCACAAATGGTAAACCGTTGAATAATATAGCTAACTGGGCAGACAGCAAGACAACTTTGCGCGTATTGGGAAAGGCGTGACAGTGCACGTGCGGGCATACGAGTTCGGGTCAAGCATCGGTTTGCCGACACAGCACTCATCACCAGGGTCACCAATGCAGCTTATAGCTCCGCATGGGCCAACCATCGTTGTGGAACCGCTATAAAAATCGAATTTAAATTTATAGTCAGATCCATACGCTCCTTGATACCGTATGAGCAGTTATGGATTCTCATCAATCAAAGAGAGAAGCTAACTCATCGCATGGGCAGCCATCTGCTGCGGACCAGCACTTCCTTGTAGGAGTCGTCGACTCGCCACACATACCGCAGTAAGCAGTGCACGTTGGTGAATACCACTCCGACCAGATGCCGCCGACAGGACAACAGTTCGAAAAAGAAGTGGTAATAGTTGTTTGTTTCTTAATCAACACCTTTCAAGGATCAATTACGATTTGAACTTCCAGGATTTGTGCGTACTTTTCACTGCAACTCGGTGATTAAGAAAGTACTCTGTAATAAAATGAATATTCGTTCATTAAGTAACTATTTTGCTTCGAATGGTGACCGATACGAATAGAATATGAGCTGGTTTCTAAAAAGCTACAGCATCTCATTGCTAGATTTCTAGGAACTCAGAATTTTGATTTTTAGCGATCCCTTCTAAACTATTCCAACACCCTTTCTACCAGGCTAAAAAAGCGCCCCCACATTGGCTCCTTCTTACAATTAGTGAATGGTAAAATTGTTTCGTCTGATTCTTCCAAAGCTGAGGCTTTTGCTAAGTAATTTGCCAGTGTTTTTATTTATGGCAACGGAATTCCTGTCTTTCCTTCTCTTCATGCCTCTTACTCGCTCTCTAATTTCATTATAATGCCTCAGCAAGTAGCTTATCAGCTTAAAAGAAACCATAAGCCGTCTTGCTCTCTTAATTCGGATGGGATTCCTGCGATTGTTCTTAGAAACAGTACGGGCTCGCTTGCCGAACAGCTGAGCTTTCTCTTCAACTTCTCTCCTACGCTAGATCAGGTCCCTTCCAAATGCGCGAGGGAATAGTTTTGCCAATGAATATGGTCCTCTCCCCTTTCTGTTCTGACGATTTTCGCCCTGCTACTATTGCACCATCTGCTAGTAAGATCATGGAAAGATGCCAGATTCGGGAAGTTAAGAATGTGCAGAAAGGTTTCAGTAGGTTGTTGTTCCTTCGATGCTCTCAATCTAGAATAGACTTTAAGAATATTCCATCGACTGATGATCGCTTATTAGTTGTTCCTCCATTAATGTTCTATGCCCCTATCGACAACTACGGGTCTATCCTCCTGCTGTTCTCTCACCACTCGGTTCGTGTTCGTCGATCCCACACCCCTTCCCTTACCCTAATATATTTTTTTTTACTCTTTTGTACGATAAATAAATAAGATAACTAAGTTTATTAAAAACAGATTCCGAACCGCTGGTGTTGTCCCACATGACTCCAACACGCTCTCTAGCGACCTGAATGTCATGTTTACCTTGAAAAAAAAAGCTTATTCTACTTTACTTTCAAAGTACTTATGTAAGTAGTTCACTTTTGCACAGAAGTGAGGACACGAGAATTGGAAAGGTACACTGCGATGGTTCTTATGGTATGAGTATCCGAGAGGTTCTCTTACGAATGGCAAGAGGTACATTCAAGTAGAATAAGCTTTGTATGCCTCTCCAATACTTCCAAATTCTCGTTTGTAGAAAAACTAAACATGTGCATGCACAATTAAGGATTCTGAGAACAATAATTTGCATAACAGAACAATAATTTGCATAACAGAAGAAAAAACAAAAGAATTTTTAGTATACAACTCATGTTTGAATGATTAAGAAGGTTAAATTTACTTGTCAAAGCCAGTGCAAGGGCAGCCAAAGCCATAGCTGGCGCACGTCCGGGCACGTAACCGGAAGGTCTGATCGCTACTGACTATGGTGCACGGCGTCCACGCCGTCCATTCGTTCCAGTAACTTGCCGAACCTGTGTAAATAATTAACTAATAATACAATAATCACAGATGGTTGGCACTAAACCCTGGAATAAACACAGCTTACTTGGGAGACAGCAAGGCTGCTTTGCGCGTGTTTGGAAAGGCGTGACAGAGCAAATGCGGACATACGAGGTCGGGTCATCCGTCGGGGTACCGGCGCAGCACTCCTCAGCCACGTAACCAAGGCAGCTTATAGATCCACATCGGCCAATCATCGTTGTGGGAACACTATAAACAGTCTAATTTAAATTTATCGCCAGATCAATACGCTCTTTGATACCGTATGAGCAGTTATAGATTAAAGGAGAGAAGCTAACTCATCGCATGGGCAGCCATCTGCTGCGGACCAGCACTTCCTTGTAAGAGTCGTCGACTCGCCACACATACCGCAGGCAAAAGTGCACGTCGGTGAATACCACTCCGACCAGATGCCGCCGACAGGACAACAGTTCGAAAAAGAAGTGGGAATTGTTGAAGGCATAGGACTTTCCACTTTCCCCTATTTTGTTTCTTAATCAACACCTTTCAAGGATCCAAACACTCAATTATGATTTAAATATCAAGGATTTGTGCGTATTCCATGACAGCGGTCATAGAACAATATATGTATGTATGTAGTATGTACATACATACATACGTACATACATAACAGAGAGGTGTCTGGGTCCAAGGTATTCCTTTTTTCCGTTCATTTTCTAATTCCCGTTACTCTTCACTGCTGCTCGGAAATGAAGAAATTACTCCGTATTTATGTAAATACTCGGCGATTGAGTAACCATTTGTTATGAAAAAAACATGCGATACCTGTGCCACAGAACCAGAAGCGACGAGCGTAAGTGCGAACAAGATCGAGAGTCTCCAGGACATGACTGGAATCGGCCAAGGAAGGAAGCAGCCAAGTTGTCTTCAGAAACAAAAAAAACAAAAGTGAGTTAGCCTCCAATCAGAGCTTTACTGTGGAGAAGAAAGAGAAAAGAGGTTACATCTGCTTTTTTGTAGGAGATATATGTATATATAGCAGGAGCAGCAGCCAAAAAAGAGAGGACGGCCACCTCGCTCCAAAATTACATAAAATATTTAACGGTGGGGGCCTGACAGGCAAACATATTTATGGTCGTTTGAAATATTTTTTTATTGTGGGATGTGATTGTTGTACGCTTACATCTCCTTTTTGCATTTCTCGGTTCATTCATGAATTTACTTCCATAAATGACATAATACTAATGATGCGTATTTTAGTGATGCAAGTAATAAATGTTGTCTGCTTAAACTAAAACAGTACGAAAGTAGAAACGTAGAAAAAAATTTTATTAATGAGAAACTTGCGGTTGAAAAAATTGAAAATTGAATCAATGAAACGTTTATTATGCATTTAAATGGCATAATAAATGTTTGGTCGCCTTGTCTGAGACCTCGTTGTGGCAAGCTGTAAATTCTCTCACTGAAAAGGCTACACGCATTAAAACGAATCTATGTACGAACAAGAACGAAGCGAAACGATATCTCGGTGAACAAGCTGATGCCGTTATTGATTGTAAATAAACTAAACATTACAATATATACTGAGATGCAACAGTAGTCTACTCAAGACTGATTTCAGCGACCATCCCAAAGGATGTTCGGTGTATAACGTTGGTTCAGGAATTGCACTCGACCGCTTTGAGTGAGCTGTTCATATGAACTCTTAAAAGAGCGATAAACTCATCTTTCTATGTTTAGATGATGCGAGTAATGCAATCCTCCTTTACAGCTTATTAATTTCCGACAAAACAATGTACCATAAATATATTCATACATATAAACAGACAATTCATGCACATCCAGGGCCAGCCAGACGGAGCCGTGCGGTGGACGTGGACTGTGCCCCTTTCAGCAGGCGTCTTTCTGCGCTCCGTACAGCAAGGTATCAGCGGTGATAAGTGGTTTGCACATGCTTGACGCCACAGTATCGATGGAATCTTGATAAAATACATATGTGAGCCACCAGATGAACTGAATTTCTAATACGATCATGAGAGTTATATGTTAAATAAATCTCAAAAGCAAAGGATGAAGAAACAGTGTCTGCGAATCCAATGACTGTAGCCTGACAGCTGAACTACGATGGCTCAATAAAAGGTGTTCGATATTGTAAGGTATTTTTTTGTTTAAAATCAATCAAGATATCTCGTTTTGCACTTTTCTGCAGTTTATTGTTTGCGCTGTGGGCTCTTCAGTAAGAAATGTATTATTTTTTCTGGTTCTCTTAGGTCAAGTTTATTCATATTTGAGAAAAACATCGCCACTGTAACAGCCCATAATCAAGTACCATCCATGAACTTCAGAAGAAAAAAAAAAAGGTAACGTCAATAATTGAATTAGTACAATATAGTACCTACCCAAAGCTTTTTTCTTCATTGCTCTTCTCGCCATCGTTCCTCCTTTCCTCCCTCGAGCGTACTCCGACCTGGTCCGAGTGGTCGGCGTGGACGGGCGGCTGCTCCCCGACGTGTGGCTGGTGCGGAAAGCAGACGCGCACACGCGTCTGCACTTCAGGCTGTGCCTGCAGGTCACATTCATAGATACGCAAAGAAAGTAGTCTCTGGGAAAGTATCGCTAAAGTGAACTATATTTGCTTCATCATGTTCTACGGAACTATTCCGTTTTCGAACGTACGAAGACATATTTGAATCTGCAATTTCTCAGCAGACTTTAATGTAACTAATATAAATTGTAGGTCTTTTGAACACATTAATTGACTCGATTTGTTGAAGTTTTTATTGAAGTATACGTTGTTAATTTTTTGATCGAATTATTTATTTTCTTGTATTGTCCAGAATGGCTTAGGATAGCGAAATGACAGAAAGTAGCCACTAACGAGGACGCTGCATCCCGCGGTCGCCGCGGTCGTCGCGTTGCCGCACACAAAGCGCGTGCCATCCGGAGAGAATGCCTTCTTGTACGGCGCGCAACAAGACGGCTGCGGGTGCACGCAAAGCGAGTCGCCGCCGCACGGCTCGCACTCGGATGTCACGCCACTGAAGAATGGGAAAGGAAAGGAAAGGAATTGCTTCTGATCGATGTCTAGAAAATCGTGAATAGAAGAAAACGAAATTGTACTTCACGTCTTGATGGGCTCACAATCAGTGCCAATGTCTTTAAAACTATGAATGCTTCTTTTGAGAATTGCATTTTCCCGGAGCAATTGTTTTCCTTCTCCAGGCTTTCTCATATCCTTGTAATCTCTCTCTCTCATTCTTTCCTCTCTCTTAATCTCTTTCTCTCAATGCCTCTACCTCTCTCTCTCTGTCTCTTCCTCTTTCCCCCTCTCCTCTCACCAGCATTCGCAAGTCGTGGCGCATCTTCTCGATCTGGTTCGCACTCCGCACAGGCCGCACGGCTGCGAGCAGTCGCCCGACCACGCCGACCACTCCGCCCACGAAGGAATGCAGGCCTAATGTCAAATAGATTTACTAGTTTTGGTTATTCTTTTATTCTGTTAATGCTTACAGCTGTCGTGGCCATTGAAGGGGATGTTGTGGTGCTTTTAGATGGAGTGGTGGTTGAGGGAGTCGTTTTCTCAAAAGTTATTGCTTTACTTGTAGAAAAATACATATCAACGTTTGCATAGGTCCTTTTAATACATTAATTGACTTGATTTGTTGAAGTGTTTATTGTACATATATATATATATATATATATATATATATATATATATATATACGTTGTTAATTTGTTGATTGATTGAAATATTTCTTGTCCTTGTCCAGGACGGCTAAATGACATAAAAGTAGCCCCTAACGAGGACGCTGCATCCCGTGGTCGTCGCGGTCGTCGCATTGCCGCACACAAAGCGCGCGTGATCCGGCGAGAATTCCCTCTTGTACGGCACGCAGCAAGAAGGCTGCGGATGCGAGTCGCCGCCGCACGGTTCGCGCTCGGATGTCACGCCACTTTAATGAATATTACGTTGCTCGGTTTAAACATGAATATCGTAGAAACAACTTTGCTATCAGGATGCCTAGCCGCTTCATGAAGCTGCATCGCATACTTACATTATCACCTAACGTTAACATATTCAAAAGACGAATTGCTTCCTTGTACATAGTACTAGTTATATGTACATTTCATTTCTCTCCCCTCTGTCCTTCGGCCTAAAGACATATATGTGTTGTGAGGCCTCGTCCACCCCTCGGGAAGTCGTTCACCCCAGTCACTCTCGGTCGCGCGTTGGGAGTCTCGAGACGTTCCTCGAATGAATCTTTGAGGTATGGGATGGTCTTCCCAATATTCCCAATAAACTTATTGCAAATTCATGCAAAATCTATAGTAAAACGAATATTCCGGTGATGATTCCATTGAAGTTGAGCTGTAAATCTCTTTTTTAATTAATACAATGTTGTTAACAAACTTTGAGGCAATCGCGTTGAAAAATAAGAAAAATAGTACTCCTACCTGAAATAGAACCCCACCCCCCCTAATATGCCCGCCTCGCGTTGAAAAATAGTACCCTGGGGGCACTAATAGAAAAAAATATGGTATTATGAATCAAAGAGAGAAGCCATCTGCTGCGGACCAGCACTTCCTGGTAAGAGTCGTCGCTTGGCCACACATACCGCAGGGAAAACTGCACGTCGGTGAAAACCACTCCGACCAGATGCCGCCGACAGGACAGCAGTTCGAAAAAGAAGTGGGAATAGTTGATGGCATGGGACTTTCCACTATCCACCAGTTTGTTTCTTAATCAACACTTTTGCACTCAATTACGATTTAAATTTCAAGGATTTTGTGTGTATTCAAAGACTGCTTTCATAGAACTATATCTGATATATATGTATGTACATACACATACAAGGATCCAAACAGTCAATTACATATAACAGAGAGGTGTGGGGGCATAGTATTCTTATTCCCGTTAGTATTCTTATTCTTGTAACTCTTCACTGCAGCTCGGAAGTAAAAATATTACTCTGTAATTAAATATACCTTTAATTAACTAATTTGTTTTGAATAGTGGACGTGCGATACCTGTGCGACAGAACCTGAAGCGACGAGTGTAAGTGTGAGCAAGGACATGACTGGAATCGGTCAAAGAAGGAAGCAGCCAAGATATCTTCAGATACAAAGGAAAGTGAGCTACTCTACAATCAGAGTATAATTTTCAAGTCCAATAGAAAGGTATACATCGGCTTTTTGGTAGGAATATATGCATATAGCAAGAGTAGCTGACGAATATTTTGGGCTTGAATGCTTATAAGAGGACCTCGAGCTCACACAAAACATATAACAGAGAGATGTTATATGTTTTATGTGCCTCGGCTTTCTCACCATCAGAGAGGAGCATTTACGCTCGAATGAAATGGCTTTTTAGCGAGTGCACGTGATCGTTGCCCGCTTACATCTAATTTTCAGCAACGTTGGATTTCTCGGCTATATTCATGCATTTACTTTCATACGATGGCATGTGATTGCCGTCCGACAGCACTCCGCTTTCATTTCTCTGCGTCATTCATGTGTTTTCATTCTTAAATGGCATAAAAAAAATGTTTGGTCACCTTGTATGAGACCTCGTTTGCGGCAAGCTATAAATTCTCTCACCGAAAAGGCTACACGCATTAAAACGAATCTATGCACGAACAAGCACGAAACGAAACGATGTTCCTGTGAAGTGTTAAATCTGACCAAGAAGCAAAACAAGCTGATGACTCTATTGATTGTAAATATAGTACTACATTACAATATATAGTCAGAAGAAGGCGCGTGAGTCAAGTTGACTCTGGATGTGGATGACTTAGCCTCAACAAATGCTGCGACAAGCTGGAGATTTACGTTGGCCAACTCGGCGCCACTCAGATTGCCACGTAAGGCGGCTGATTTTCTATTCAGTAAATTAAAAGAATCTGCAACTCAAGCTGGAGTACACGCCCTTTCGTCCTGAGAGCATATGATTTAGAGAGATGCGACTGCAATGGTCAGGAAAATTGAGATATATAAAGCAATTAAGATAGGAGAAAAACTTTATTAATTTAACAAATAAATTAGGATGTTCAATGTGACTGGCCAGATGCGAGCCGGCTCAACCTTTTCACTTCCACATCGAATCTCTCCACCAGCGACGGCCGACTGGTGCGCGGATTCCGCGCGCATTTCGAGCAACGTGTTTTGTCACCACATTTTTTGTGCTTTCGGATTATCTCTGGCAAAAAATTTTTTTTTTGGAATTTTTTGTGGCAATTAGACATTCGAATATTTGTTATTAATAAATGAAGAAAATTGCTTTAAATGTGCGAAGCAATGCACAAAAGATGCGGTAACAGGATTTTTTTAAATTATTGTTTTGAATGTACTTATATATATATTTGTTTTACGGTAAAGTAATTTATGCTTTGGACAATTTCTGTTCTATTATGAAATCACTAACCTTTTCCCCCGTACTTCGCAATTCTTTCATTTGAACATGATGAAATTAAATGCCCTTTGCGAGGGAATGTATGAAGATGAATATTATGATAATCTGGCCTGATTAATAATTATTGAAATTATGAAATTATGAAAATTCGAGATTAATGGACCCAATAAAAGAAGACTCGTCACTGCATAATGTCATTTCGCGATGTTGCCTTTCCTCTGAATGGTTGGCTCGCCTGCTCTCTGCCTCCTCTTGCTCTCTGCTTCTCTGGTGCTCTCCGATGATGTCCATTACCCTCACCACCGTCCCACTCTCCCATTCGGCTGGCATTACTTCCATCAGATGCCCTCTCTCACCTGGAAGGGCGAGGTCTACGATGACGTCTACTACATCTTCAGCAATCGAACGGAGGGTGAACATCCCGTGAACTGTCCGGACGGCTATGTTCCTGGTCGGGATTCAGTCATTCTTCTTCTTTTTCGTGAACGGGAGAAAAGATCCCGCTGGAGTGATCAATAATACATAGGTCACGAAAGAATCGCAAAACTCTCACCAGAGTTGCCCTCCGACCGCTCTGCTTTCCTCATATGCCCTTCATCTAGTTCCTGTTTTTTTTTTTAATGAAAGTTACAACGAACTGCACTTAATTACATATTAATATTTTCTATCGTTTGTAAGAAGTTATCATCGGAGCATCGATGAAATTCCCGTTAAATTCGGCCTCGTGAAGTGGGAACTCTGGGTGAAGAAATAGTATGCGTTTTCGAGAAAGAAGACGAGAATTGCGAGACCGTAAAGAGCGAGTGCGACCTGAACATTTCACATATTGAAGAGTGCAAACTCCAGTTCTCTCAAAAGTTATAAATAATTGAATTGATAACATTTTCGTAATAAAATCAATAAGAACTCATAAAAAAAGTTTCTAACTTTACTGAAGATTTCATGTTAAAAGAATACATAAAAACCAACACAAATGTTGAGCTTGAGTGCATTGATGGGAATCGGCGAATACGAAATGGCAGCTTTAATCTCATTCACAAACTTTGGTCGATTCGTGAAGCGGCGCCAATAGTAATTCTCAATCTTAACAAATGATAATTAAGTCAATCTTAAATAGATCGAGTATTATAATAGGTTATTTAATTTTTTTAACTTAATTACTTTAACGAGAAAGGATTTCTTACCATGTCCAGATTGAAAAGCTTCATTGCGATCGAGCTCATCAGGTTTTGCTGCTTCAGCGTGAAGCGCTTCTTGCTTAAATATTTGCTTGAATGTAAAAATATCAACTGCATAATAGATACATGGGCATCTTTTATTTATTTAAATGATCACGTGCATATGTAGTTTCGAGAAATTTTGTTAAAACAAATCCAAAAGAAAGCAAAAAAAATGTTTGCTTGTGTGGAAACCATTAAAATATTTTAAAATGGTTCTCTACTTTAGCCGCACCTAAAGTAGAGAGTTGACGGGTATGAAATGAAGAAGCCACCATTCTTCAACGAATCTTCACGATTCATTGACCCTCTTCCTTCGGGTATTCCTTTCGGGTCGAGCCTTCAAAAATTGTGAATTTAATTTGAAAAAAAAACGATAATTCCTGATCTCTACACCTGCAACAACAACAAAGGAGGTGGGTTAATATTTAGTTGCCGCGCAGGTATCCAGATTATAAATTTATAAAATGAACCGCTATTTCCACAGCTCACATTTGCACAGCGCACTTCAGCACGGCCGGCGACCGTGGATCGACCACGAATATACGGTCGAGGTAAACGAACATAGCGGAGCGAGTCGTTGTTGAACAGAGCTGAAATAAAAAAAAGTATATAAATATTTAGAAAATTTATTTTCTAAAAATTTTCTTGAACACGAATTTATTCTAGGAAATATGAAATATATAAACCGCGTCGAGATTATCTTGCATTGTTCGTCCGACGAAGAGTGGCCCTTTTCCTGAGAACGCTTCTTCCTAAACAGAGAGGAAACTATTTTTTTAATCGTTTTCATTAAATTATTACATCAATATTATTCAAAAGTAATGCTTTAAGCATTAAAAAAAGAATGTTTACCTCGTTTGGCGCATAACCAATAATGTCCATAATGAGCTGCCCTGCGCCATAAACGTTGAAGATGACACGAGAATTGCCTGCGCGAACTTGCCGAACAACTTCTTCCATGCTTCTTAAAGATATTCACTTTAAGAGAGTCTTCTCAGTACGACTCGACCACGGCTCTATCGAATTAAAAATTTAAAAAAAGTGTATATAGAAAAGTATCACTTGAATTGTTGAAATTTTATTTTTATTTTTATATATATTTTATTTAATTTGATTTCAGTTATCTTTTTTGCTCGAGTAAGCTTTAGTCCATTGTGATGAAGCTGAGATCTACTTCACTGCTCAAGTCATACTGCCTCCAAAATATGTATATAAAAAAATTTATCTAGAGAAATATAACTTGAATTGTTGTCATCTTTATTGATTACTTCATTAATTTGCATGCTTAATAAAAAGTGTAAAATTTATTTGTATTTATGAATAATAAATCTTTCCAAATCGTACGTTCGCGGTACTCGCGGCGAGACGGCGGCGTTGCCGGTGAAGGCGGCCGAATGCAGGGACGCGATGACGACGTAGGCAATCGCGTAGCAGGCCACGTGCACTCGAATCACTACCGAAACGATTATTTGTTTTTAAAATTCCCGCCAAGTGACTTCAAGGTAGAGAATTGGCTACTGTAGATTTTAGCCCCTCCTATTTTGCGGGCCTTGAATATGCGAGATTGTACAGTAGCGATACAGAATGCACATTAACTTTATAGAAAATAATTATTCCCTTCATGACTGCTACAATAATTATTCTTAAAAATGAAAAGGAGAGCTCATCAAACGTACTCGTCGTTTGAGACGCTTTCTGGGCGACTCGTTCAACGGCAATGCCAAAGAGAACGAGGAGGACGAGAATGACAAAGGCTGGGTACGAGAAGACGATGAAGGAGACAAGGTCTTGGTTGCTTGTGTAGGAGACACGCTCGTAGAAGGCTTCCTGGAGAGAGAGAGAGAGAGAGAGACAGAGAGAGGGAGATGAAGAGGGAGAGGGAGAGGGAAAGGGAGAGGGAGAGGGAGAGAGAGAGGGAGAGAGAGAGGGAGAAAGAGAGGGAGGGAGAGAGGGGAGAGAGAGAGAGACCAAGCTATAAGTGATTGGCAGCGTGGTGTATCGGAAGTCGCGTAGGCGGTCGGGCCGGAAGCTCTGGTCGATAAGCACGCCGTCTACAGTGCCGTTCTGAATGTCGCCGAGGATGCCCGGATGACGGCCGGTCGAAGGGTCGGGGCCGATTTCGACTCAAGAAAGAGAGAGAAAGTGGAAGAGAGAATACAAAGAAGATGGAGAGGCTGGGGGGAGAGAAGAGAAAAAGGAGAAGAGACCGAGAAATAGAACGAGAGTAAGAGAGAGCGAGAGAAAGAGATAGAGAGAGAGTGGTTGAGAGGTCGACTGACTTCTGGCTGCCCCCTCGACGTATTCGAGTGTCTCACCAAGTGCCTTGGCCCATTCGCGCCATACTTCCCTGTAGATACCACGCGGTCTCTCACCCCAATCCGAGAGATAGGGCGCGCTTTCCGACAAGTACATGTCGGCGCTCGAGATGCGGATCGGCATGGCCAGCTGAGATTCCTCCAATCAGCCTTTTAAAAAAATCATTCGAGAAAATTGCTCAATGAGAGCACAAATGGTGAATGATATGTATAAGCCTTTGTTGACTTTTATAATTAATGGCGTTAAAAATTTTCAGGAATGTGCTTAAACATGTTCTTGAACGCTGTCAGACGACTAGGAAAAAACAGATTAATCATTAAGAAAAGCATAGGCTTGAATGAACGTGTGGTTCTCTATATTCGAGACAAATATTTTGGGTCATGGAACAACCAGTGTTCGTTCTCTTCTCTGTTCTTTCGCTCTCTCTTTCTCTCTCTCCTCGCTCTCTCTTCTCTCTCTCTAATCCACAACTCCAGAGGTTCAGCAACGTGGTTCCATGTGGAATATCACGTTCGGATGCTGGATTATTAGTGCACGCGGTTCTGCCAGATATGTATGTACATATATACAGATATATGTGCATATAACTGAAAATACAGCACTGGAACTAAAAAAAGGATTATTTTATAATTCATGTTGTTGGCTTTATGTAATATACATACTTCGGAACTGTATAAATTTCTTTACTGTACATACATACATGTGGTTAATAGTTGAATATGAAAGTAAGAGTCGTTTAAGAACATGTGCATATGAAACGAAAGAGTATCTCTAGTTGAAGAACAGGCAAAGAGTGAAAGCCAATTGCTTGGGGGGGGGAGAGTAACCTGAGACTCTACTGCTGCCTGGACAGGAACTCGGGGAGGGGGGGTTGTTACATACATGTGTGGCGAATAGAGGAGAGAGGAGTCAGAGAACGAGAGTGGCAAGAAGTAGAGGGTAGGAAACAGGAGAGCGATAAAGCATTATTGATACAGAAGTTTGTTGTTGACAGGGAGACGTAGAAGTATTGCTTCGAACTTCCCCCTCTGAGGATCTGTACAGAGATCTAGACTTTGGTGAACGCTGTGATGCTGAAGCTGAGGATACGGATGTTTTGACTTCGGAGAGGTGTCAAGTATATGGTGATATATCACCGAAGAAGATTATCATAGCTGCACTAACTGCACATTCCCTTGTCCTTACGAAAGTACTCCATCCTACAGCCCTACCTAACCCCCACCTGAGTCATTAATGAACTGCGTTCTACCCGACTACCTCTTGTGCTCCACATTCCTTATGCTGCCTTGCATGCAATATAATATAACTTAAACTCCTTTTAGGATACGGACACGCGCAGGACGAGCTTCTACGAGTGTCGTCTCGGAGGCCAGACACATCGAGTCTATGCTGGATATTGGTCCGTATATCTGCTCTTTATTCTTTTGACCTATGATCTGTTATCTGTGATCTTTGATCATTGATCTTCCAGGGTCGACAGTGCGTGGAACGCCGTGCAGCCGCCGGACGGCAATGAGCAGGCTGTGCTCAGCATCCGCCGTCGGGGCCTCGTTAACCTTCGTCCGCGGTTCGCGCGCACTGCATTCGCGACTCGTTGAGGGGCCCTGAGGGCCTTTCTTTCCCTTCTTCTTTCATCACACCCTGGGGAGGGGCAATGTTTGTAGAATAAAGCTATGACGAGATTTTGCCTCCATTTTTCACTGGCGGATCAGATGAAAGGTGGTTATGGACTCCTTTCCTCCTCACATTCCCTTCATCTTTTACCTGTTACATATTCTCTAGCGTTTATACTAATGACGGTGTTGTTGCTCTATGCTCTTTAATGAAGAAATTAATCAATTTCTAAATCAGAATTGATCATCGGAGCATCAAGTAAATTCCCGTTAATTTCGGCCTCGTGAAGTGGGAACGCTGGGTCAGGAAATAGTAGGCCTTTTCGAGAAAGAAGACGAGCACTGCCAGGCCGTAGAGGGCGAGTGCGACCTGAATTATTTATATTTTGAAGAGAGAAAACTCTAATTCTCTCAGAAGAAATAATTTGATTGATTATATTTTCGCAATAAAATCAATAGAAACGCTGTCAGAAAAAGGTTTGTTCAACTTTACAGTTGAAGAATTAATGTTGCTTCCATCAGAAGTACTTTAACAGGCAAATGAGTAATATATGCAAATGAGCAATTCAACAAGTAAAAGAAGAACCATAAAAGAACCAACACAAATATTGAGCTTGAGCGCACTGATGGGAATAGGAGAATATGATATGGACGCCTTCATCTCATTCACGTACTTTGGCCGATTCGTGAAGCGGCGCCACCAGTAATTCTCAATCTTAGAAAAATTCATAACGAATTTATCAATCTTTGATAGAGCATTTCTTACCATCTCCTGATTGAAAAGCTTCATTGCGATCGAGCTCATCAGGCTTTGCTGCTTCAGCGTGAAGCGATTCTTACTTAAAAATAGACTTGTAATAAATGTAAAGATGTTAACTACATGCAGATACATAGGCATCCTTCGTCATTTATATTTTCATGTTCATAGTTTCGAGAATTTGTCTTTAAACTTCTGGAAGAGAGCTGAAAATTATCTTTATTTATGTGGAAACCATTTGAATTTTTTTTTAAGAGGTCCGAGGCGAATAAATTCTTGTTTTTTTCCATATTTGGTCAGGTTGACCTTGAAACTTCGGTTTTAAGTGTCAGGAAGTCACAAAATCCTTCGTCCCTGAGGAAATTAACAGTAATCTTTACTTCAAAATCGCGAATGTTTTATTTCTAAGACATTTTAAGGAAGAAGTTTGGGAGACCAACACTGTGGCCGACTGGGCCATTAAACTCCTATGCTTGAAACGCATGCATATGGTGCGCGCAACCTATATTGGCCGGGTTTTGCTTAACACACCGTGTGCCAGTTGTGCAAACCATAAGTTTCTGTGGATAGAGATGAGGGGTAGTAGCACCATTTCAGTGGATTCTTTACAGCGTACTATTTACCATTCTGTACCAATCTGTCAGGGACATCCTGGTAGGAGTTTTTCTTTATGGCCTCACTAAAGTGTTTTTAGTCGAACCTGAAGTAGAGAGTTGACGGGTACGAAATGAAGAAACCGCCATTCATCAATGAGTCTGTACGATCCATTGACTTTCTTCCTTCGGACAATCCTTTCGGGTCGAGCCTCCAAAATGGGTTTTGAATTTTATTTTAAAAAAAGGAAAATAATTCCTAATCTCTACACCTGCAGCAATAAATTTAGGATTTAGTTGGCTACGCAGGTATCGTTAGATAAAAATGTTTTGTTGAATAAATAAATATAGGTAAACTAATCGATCGCTATTCTCCCTACGCACATCTGCACGGCGCAAGGAAGCACGGCCGGCGACTGTGGATCGACCACGAATATACGGTCGAGGTAGACGAACATGGCCGAGTGAGTCGTTGTGGAGCACAACTGAAATAAATAAAAATACGGAAAAATACTTTTTTTTCAAAATGTTCTTTGACGCGAGAATACATACATACATACATATTTCCATATTTTTTGGCAGGAGTTTTTGTAGGAAATAAGTCAAATTATGTCCAGATTTCTTTCATTTTCTTCTAATTTCTATTCTGTGAAGTATGAAATATACAAACCGCATTGAGATTGTCTTGCATTGTTCGTCCGACGAAGAGTGGCCCTTTTCCGGAGTACGCTTCAGCCTAAATAGAGATGAAACTATTTTTTTGTTCGTTCATTAAAAATTAATACTTTTCGCATGTAAAAAAAAGATATTTACCTCGCCTGGCATATAGCGAATAATGTCCGTGATAGCCGGTCGAGATCCATAAACGTTGTAGATGACACGAGACTTGCCTACGCGAACTTGCCGAACAAATTCTTCCATGCTTCTTAAAAATAAATTTTTATGTTCAAATAATTTAATTTAATTGTCTGTACTTTTTTTTTGCTCGCGTAAGCTTTAGTCTATTGCGATGAACATGCTATCTAATTCCCAGCAAAGGCCAACACACAAAGAAGAAAGTTACCGCGCTGGTAACAATTACGCGGAACAATTTGTTAACAAATCGCCACGGAGCAATATTGTTTCGCCCCGCGAACTTTTAGTTGTTCCATTTAAAAGTTACCAGCGCGGTAACAAGTGAAAGGAACAAATTGCTCCCACCCATGTAACATAAAAGTTCGCAAATGGCTCGCCTCGGCTAGGCACCCCCCCCCCCCTCATTCAATCGATTGATTTTCTTTCTTCCTTGGCTGCACGTTCCAATTCAGAACTTCAGGTTGAATGTTAATAAAATGCCGCAAGATTGATGTGTGTTAAATCTTTTTTTATTGGAATATAGTCGGTAACAAGAAAACACCATAAAAAACAGAAAAACAACAACAACGATGTCAACATGGAATAAATTTCCGCAACAAGCAACGGAAATATGAACTCGTAAAAGAAGAAAGGCGATTCGGAGTTAGGGAATAATAGCATTCTATAGATTTCATTGAACTACCTATACTCTTCAAAGCTCTTAAAAATATGGTGGCAATAATAGTGAAACAAATAAGAACAAAGAAAGCAATGCTACATAGTGCATGGAATTTGATATCAATGTCAATACCGATGAGGTAAGAAAGAAAGAAAGAATGCAACTGGTTGTCATCCAAAGAAAGTAGCCAATATGAAATGGCCTTTTGGCACGGAATATACTAGATCGGAAAGGAATTAGTAAAAAAAAAACTGTAGTAATATGATCTAAACACTGAATTGGTTATAGGCGAAGCCTCAATAAGAACATGGACACGGTGAAAGTGAGTTGGCGTCTTCGATGTCGAGATCAGCGTCCGTGATCAAGGTGTTCCGAAGGATCTCCGCCAGGGCTGGTACACCCGAGCCGAGGGACGTAGTCATACAGGCAACCATTGGAGAGAGACTCGTGCGGTAGTGACGGAGGATGTGCTGAGTTACCTGAAGAGGAACTTCTTCTTTGCAAAAATAATAATAAAAAGTACCACTAATAGAAGAGTGCTTCATAAAATAACTTTGGAAGTAAAGCAGTGCAGAGATCGACAATATAAAGATATAATGTCATTCAAAAAGTGATTACTATTATCTGAGGAATAAAGACCATTCGACAAAAGGAATTAAAAAAAGAGGAATCGAATGTAATGTCCTTTTAATAAAATTGTGAATTATCATAGCAAAGCTAACTCGCTGGTGATGCGCCACCATCGTCCGCGCGGAACAGAGAGATGGTGGTGCCCTCTGCAGTGATCACTCCGATTCGAATCACTCCGCCAGAGCTTCTGCAACAACATTTTAAAGTTCATCATTCTCTATTTAAGAACTGAAATTAATTATGCTAAGTTGTGTTTTCAATTGCTGAAACGGTAGGAAAAACTCAAAGAACTACCGTATTGCTTGAAGAAATACAGTACTCCCAAAACAAGATCGCTCGCATACTGAAAGTCATAGCTGTACTTGCCAAACCCGCTAATAATTTGATTGCTAACATAAGGCAGCAAAGGAAAACTCAACTAAAAAATGATTTATGTGTGATTAAATATCATGATATCCTTGATTTCAGAATGCAAACAGAATGGAGAATGGCCTGAAAGGGTACGGTAGGAAGGTTAGACAAACCAAATGTAAATCCTTTGTGGGAGAAATAGTAAAAAAAGAAGCTTTTTCGTACCTTGTCATTCCGCAAAAAATAGGTATTTTTTTCCTTTCTTCACAAACTACTTGAGTAATAAAAAGTAATAAAAGTGCCCATTGATCGCCCTCTTCCATGTGATAGATCCCCGTGCATATCGATTAGTGAATAAATAGTTGAAAAAATTAAAATGCTACAAACCCGTCTAGCGTAAGTGCGTGGAAGACGGCCTACGGGACCGCAGCCAGGCACTCTCTTCGTCATGTTCAGCTTCCAGACGGCGCTGAGGAAGCCCTGAATCAGGGGAAACTTGGCTATCTTTCCTAATTGTAATCACTGAATCAGACTGAAATGACATCCAAGCTTGGACCCCTTTTCAACAAGAAAACAATATTTAAAGAAAAAGAATCAGAGGGATCAAGCTCATCAATACTTACCGAGACTTCACCACATTCCTCCCCTCACCTGTAGTCTCTTAGCAAGCTCCAATGGCGGTAGACCGGCCCTTGCGGCAGCCTCCTGCCAGTTACGGACCCGGAAGTGCCTCTGATGCGAGATCTGAAACCATCAAGTAATCGATAAACTAAATTAAATTAAATTCAGCTCTCCTCCGCAAAGCGAATTATTCAGCATACTTACATTCCTCTTAAAAAAACTGTGCACAGCCAAGTAACTGCTCGGTGCTCGTCTTGAACAAGTGAGCCTCGGCGCCGTCTCTCAAACTCTTCTTGCTTTTCTCGAGACGTCGAAAACTGAATCAAAGCGAAAAAAAATCGCAAAGCAAATGTTAAATTGATATGTAATACTAATGCTACCAACAAGTTGCCAACAATGTATTCCAAAAAAAACATGCAACTGCATGTTTGACCGTATTTCTGCGCCGTTGTACTAGAGTTCGAAATTTAGATTCAATGGACTGGTTAAAAAAATCGGAACAATGGTAACTTTTCAAAGTTCGAGCACCGTTTGGAACTAATTGTTACATGGGTGGAAACATGTGTCCCACGAACTTTTAATGTCCGAACTTTTTTCGGAACAATTGCGACCGAACTTACAAAGTCCGAACTTTTCTTCTCTGTGTGAAACTGCCTCCAAAAATATGTCTATTATAAAAATAAATGCATATGTATTATCTACAAAAAATCATCTGAATTGTTCTCATATTTTCTGAATAAGCCATTAATTTGCATGGTTTATTGATAAACGTAAAATTCATTTTATATATGAATAATAAATGTTTCCAAATCGCACGTTCGCGGCACTCGCGGCGAGACGGCGGCGTTGCCGGTGAAGGCGGCCGAGTGAAGGGAAGCGAGGACGACGTAGGCAATCGCGTAGCAAGCCACGTGCACGCGAATCACTCCTAAAACGATTACTCGTTTTCAAACTTCCCGCCAAGTGTGTTCATGCATGTCATGCGAAACGATCAACTACCCTCGAGAAGCTCCGCCCGTTGGAAGGAAGCGACCTGAGGGAACTCAAGACCGGGCACGGCTGGGAGAGTGCCACTGCCCCATCTTGAGCTTCCTCAGGAAGCCCTCGCCCAAGGGCTGGGCTTCCCGATGGTAGGTCTACAGTGGGGCAGGAGTTCATTTTTCTTTGTTCAACATTCTCCTTTTTATTGTCCTTATCCCTCTCAATGAAAACATTGCATGTAAATACAAAAAAAGGTGATATATGCTTGATATCTACAACATTATTTTTAATTCTTAATTAGTAAAAAATAAATTTAAATATTTATTATTATTATTATTAAAAATGAAAAAGCCAAGCTTATCAAACGCACTCGTTGTTATAGCCGTCTTCCGGGCGGCTCGTTCAACGCCGATACCAAAAAGGACGAGGAGGAGAAGAATGGCAAAGGCTGGGTACGAGAAGACGATGAAGGAGACAAGGTCTTGGTTGCTTGTATAAGAGATACGCTCGTAGAAGGCTTCCTGGAGGGAGAGAGAAAAGGAGAGAGAGAGAGAGAGAGAGAGAAGGAGGGAGAGAGGGAGAGAGAAAAAGGGAGAGAGGGAGAGAGAAGGAGAGAGTGAGGGAGGGAGAGAGAGAAGGAGGTCATAGAGCGGGATAGAGGAAGGCGAAGAAGGCAGATGAAGGGAGGGAGAGAGAGAAAGAGAGGGAAGGACAGAAATAAGAAGAAGGAGAGAGATGGAGAGAGAAGGAAGAATGAGAGAGAGAGAGACCAAGCTGTAAGTGATTGGCAGCGTGGCATAGCGGAAGTCGTGCAGGCGGTCGGGCCGGAAGCTCTGGTCGATAAGCACGCCGTCCACCGTTCCGTTCTGAATGTCACCGAGGATACCCGGATGACGGCCAGTCGAGGGGTCGGGGCCGGCTTCAACTGGAGAAAGAGAGAGAGAGAGAGAGAGAGAGAGAGAGAGAGATCGACTGACTTCTTCCTCCCCCCTCGACGAATTCGAGTGTCTCTCCGAGTGCGGCTGCCCACTCTCGCCATACTTCCCTGTAGATGCCACGCGGTCTCTCTTCCCAATCCCAAAGATAGGGCATGTTGTCCGACAAGTACATGTCCGCGCACGAGACGCGGATCGGCATGGCCAGCTGATGATGAGATCCCTCCTATCAGTCTATTTCAGAAAAAATCATTCGATCGTTGGAATCGCGACAAATTGCAGAAAGAGAGAAGAACATGCATACATTAGTAGCAAAATATGAAAGTAAGAGTCGTGGGAGAACATACATATGCATATGAAAAATGAAGGACTTGTTGAAGACCAGGATGTAAACGCACGTAAAAATTAAAAATTAAAAGTCTTTAGCTTGAAGGATGCGCTGAGAGTAACGTGAGACTCTTCTGGTACGCGAAATGGGGGGGGATGTGACGAATAGAGGAGGGAGGAGTCAGAGAACGAGAGTGGCAAGAAGTAGAGGGCAGGAAACAAGAGAGCGATAAAGCATTGCTGATAAAGAAGGGTAACAGATCAAAAGGTGAGAGGAATTATTCTAAATGTTAAGTGAGATGAAATACTGTAAATATTAGTCACTTTTCTTTCAAACATATGCTGTTTGAGGCCATTGCTACTTATTTGGGAATCCTATGAGTCACTCGCTGGGCGAAAGATTAAACACATTCTTCGGAGGCCATCTTCAATTTCACGCGTTAACGCATATAAACGTGACTTCTCCTTAAACGAGTCATCAAATTCTGTCGATAATGAAGTCGGCATGCCGTTGCGTTCTACAAGAATAAAAGTTATGAGAGGAAAAAATACATGATCTTTGTTTAAATTCGTAATAAACATTAAATTATAAAAAAGAAGATACATATATGAAGGTAGCAAGAATCCATTCATAGTAAAAGACTGGGCACTGGATAGATTCCGTGCTCGGGGGTAGAACTCGGCCACTTCCGGAAGGTTCTTAAGAAGCTCATGGCAAATTGTTATGAAACTTCGACGACACTGACCTTTCCAGCGGATAGAGCGATTTGTTTACGGAAGAGGATGAACCTATAGCGTCCCTATCGTCCTCGTGTTGCCCTCCCTATTTATGTACATACATGTATTGTACATACTTCTTAACCAACCGGGAATCTTAGTCTTGTACTTGTGGAATGCATTAGATTTTTTCCTAATGACATGTGGATCATCCATTTGTTCTGTGCAGTCAAGAGTTATATTGTTCTGTGCAAATTAAATGTGTCCATTTCCTAGAATTCATACGGCTCAAAGTTTTCTCTCTATTCTTAAAAAACTTCTCTTCGAGACACATTAGCTAAGCAAAAATTTTTTATCACTGGCACAACAAAAGAAACAGTTTATATAAACTTTTATTATTTTATTCCTGCATTCATTGGCCTATTGTATGTATGCACCCACATACATGCATGCAGACTTATGTAAGGTTAATAGTTTGAAAATGTGAAAGTAAGACAAAGAACATACTCTGCACATGAAATGAAAGAGTGCTTGAAGAAATACTTGTAAAGGCACGTAAAAAGTAAAAGCCTATCGCTTGATGAGTGCAGTGTGAGTAACGTAAGACTTCAGCTACTTGGATGAAGGATGAGGAATTCAGGGGGTGACGAGATGTGGCGAATTGAACATGAGAAGGGAGGTGCGAGAGAACGAGAGACGGGGAATAGAAAGCAAGGAGTCGATAGCAGCAGATAATCTGGGGCCATAAAACATTGGAAGAGACAGAGCGCAATTTTACAAGAATATTGTAAATATTATTTTTCCAAGTAAGAATACAATGGAAACATTTTTTTTCATGACAATGGAGGCCGCAAGCTAATTGTAAACGGGAATTCACTGACAATGAGTCACTTGATAGGAGAGAAATAGACACATTTTTGGGGGCCCTCTTCAATTACACGCGGCTAAACGCATACGCACGTGACCTCTCTTGAAAAAAAGGCATCAAATTCTATATGGAATGAAGTCGGCACGCCGCTGCATTCCGAGAGAAAAAAGTGATGCGGGAAAAAGTAGCCGCTTCGCTATCTTCCTTTGCTTGCTTTACTACTTTTTGGTTGTGTAAACCCAGGAAAGATATTTTAGTTGTGTAAACCCAGGAAGATATTTGCATGTTACTGAAGATATGTTCATATATGCAAGTAGCAAGAATCCATTCATAGTAAAAGACTGAGCTCTGGATAGATTCCGGGTTCGGGGCCAGATGTCGGCCAATTCTTAGGAAGATCATGGAAAATTGTTATGAAACCGCGACGCCTCTGATCTCTCCTGCGGTTTGAACGATTTCTTTGCCGAAGAGGAAGAACTAATAGTCTCCTTATCCCCCTTATTCCACTCCCTGTTGTACATGTATTATACACACATACTTCTTGGCTAAGGGAGCCCCTAGGTTCTCGATGGGGCTGGTGATTCGACAAGACTTCACGACCACATAATAGAGGCGGAGAGAGTGAAAGAAAAAGATTTAAGATTTTTTTAAACAGATTGATTAAAGCTCAAAGCAACGATAAATAAATAAAAAACTACATAGGCACACTCGAATAGTGACAACTGGTCGTCGACTCGTCCAATGGCGCCTTTTCCTGACGCAACTCCCTAACCGAAGAAGATCCGCTCCAAGCCAACACTCAGAGCAGGCTGCCGCTCGCCAACCGAGGCCGCCACAACTCGCTATCCGACATCCTGAGTGTCGGCTCCGGCCGCAACACTAACTCGCAGGCTGACTCTTATCCACTTTATACTGATGGTGAGGGACTGATGACCCAACGTTGAGATATATGTACATCCCTTAGGCAATCACACCTAGTGCCTTCACCGGCCTACATACTACAATTACATTGAAAATGTATTAGAAGCACACCAGAACGAACACTGGATATAAACAAAGGGGAAACAAACTAGATGTACCGACAACGAATAGACAACAATGGGGAATGAGGGAAAGGATCTGGGGATAGAAGGGGAACAGAGAAGAACGAAATGAGGGGATCTTTCCTCAGGTAAATTTTAAAGCTTGTAGAATGCACTCGATATGCATACGAATGAAAGGGTATCCAAATGACAATCGCCTTATCCATTTCTTTTTAAAAGTTATGTATATTGTTCTGCTTTTCATGCAATTTTAACAGATTCATATATTATTCTGTAGATAAGAATATGTAAAAAACAATTCTAGCGTTTATACGAATACCTGTGTTTTTGCTCACTGATCTATAAAGAATAAAATAATAGAGGTCTGTTTAATATATCATCGGAGTGTCGATTACATTCCCGTTAAATTTGGCCTCCAGCAATGTGAGCGCTGAGAACGGAAATAATATGCGTTTTCGAGAAAGAAGACGAGCGTAGCGAGGCCGTAGAGAGCGAGGGCGACCTGAATTATTAACATTTCGAACTAAGAAATCTTAAATACTAAAAACTTGGAATCACTTTGCTTATTAGCTTATGTTTTCACAATTAGAGCGACACAAAAACTTTGGCATACAACAAATTCTGATTCACTTTCCATCTCAGGAGTCAACAAACTGCAAAGACGAACATAAAAAAGACAGGTAATCAAGTTTAAAAAAATAAATAAAACATAAACCAACATGAATGTTGAGCTTGAGCGCACTGATGGGAATAGGAGAATATGAAATGGACGCCTTCATCTCATTCACGAACTTGGGCCGATTCGTGAAGCGGCGCCACCAGTAATTCTCAATCTTAAAAAAAAGAGATAATTCAGCTCTTAAACTTCAATGATTAGATACTATGGGTAGCTAAATTTTGGAAAAAAAAACCCAATAAATTTATCGAGAAAAACATTTCTCACCATGTCCTGACTGAAAAGCTTCATTGCGATCGAGCTCATCAGTTCTTGTTGCTTTCGTGTGAAGCGCTTTTTGCTTAAAGGAGGTCTCCGGCGAATAATTAACATATCGGTTTTTAAGCATGGATCAGTTCGTCTCATCGTAAAACTTAGATAGAGAAAGTTTGAATGAATTTCATCTTATCGTCCCCGAATTATAGTCATTTTAAATCTCACGGGTAGAGAATTAGCTACTGTAGATCTTAGCACCATCCTATTTTGCATCGCTCGATCACCAACTCCGGCCATTTTGAAAAAAATGAATGCATGTATAGCAAAACCGGGAAAAGCAGAAAAATCTTCTTGGAAGTGTGCACATCGGTGTGCAACCTACATTGGCCGGAGTTTTCTCAACAGGTCAGCACCCAACGAAACTTTTTGACCACAAACTTCTGTGGAGAGAGTGCAAGGGCAGCAGGACTGAAATGAGAGGATCACAGCCTTCCAAAAACGTGACGGGTTGAGAACTAGGCATATTTTAGCCAGTGGCCGCTAGAGTCCCTTCCGTGCGGGACACTTCATGGTTCAAATCCCTGTTTTGAATTGCATGACCAAACATTCGCCGGAGACTTCCTTTAATAGAACTATTAACTTGTTTGTATGTAAAGATGTTAAAGGACCGCGCCTTCGAATGTATCAGAAGAAATTTCCTATCTTTTCCATTATATCTCGACCTTCTCTTGGTGCTAAGAAAGTAAGTGAGTGAGCATGCGAGAGCTCATGGAAAAAATGCGTGTAGAAGAGAGAAAAAAGAGGAGGGTGGATTTTTTCTGAATATTTTTCTTTGTAAAACAAATTTATGGAAAGGCCGCAAATAATCTATTTTATGTAAAAACCATTATAATCATTTATGCGGTGTTTTTTTAGCCTTACCTAAAGTAGAGAGTTGACGGGTATGAAATGAAGAAACCGCCGTTGTACAAGGAGTCTGCGCGATCCATCGACTTTCTTCCTTCTAGCAGACTTGCCGGGTCGAGCCTTCAGAGGACGTGCGATAGGGTTAGTATTGGATTTATTTGCCGACGAAGGTGTCGTCAGGTTAAAATTATATTTTTTGTTGAATAACTAAATAAATAAATGAATGAATAAAAAAAAAATTACCATTATCCCTACTCACATTTGCACGGCGCACGGAAGCACGGCCGGCGTCCGCGGTTCAACCACGAATATACGGTCGAGGTAGACGAACATAGCCGATTGAACTGTTGTCGAGCAGAGCTGACATAATGCGACATTAATTTTCCAAACATTTTTTTTATTTTTTCTTGGACACAATATATAATTTTCCTTTGCTTGCTTTTTTCCTGCAAAAAAAAAATTTTTTTTGCAGGAACAAGTCAGATTAGTCGTTCAATTTATTCTACTTTATTTTCTTCTTAAATACCGAAACCTCATTGAGATCGTCTTGCATGGTAGGACCGACGAATAGTGGCCCTTTTCCTGAGTACGCTTCTTCCTAAAAAGAGTTTTAAAACTTAAAAATAAAAAGTTCATTAATTAAATTATTACAGCAATATTATTAAAATTAAAATTTTTTGAAACTATGTAATGCATTTATTATTTACCTCGCTTGGCATATAGCCAATAATGTCCTCGATTGTCTGCCGCCATGAATATTCGTAGTAGATGAGACGAGC
This sequence comes from Allodiplogaster sudhausi, assembly GCA_945643635.1. Classification (NCBI taxonomy): domain Eukaryota; kingdom Metazoa; phylum Nematoda; class Chromadorea; order Rhabditida; family Diplogasteridae; genus Allodiplogaster; species Allodiplogaster sudhausi. Next base: position 90,668 of record CALZFC010000286.1, on the reverse strand, counting down.
GTTGCCAGCGCGAACTTGCCGAACAAACTCTTCCATGCTTCTTAAAGGTATTCACCTTTAAAGAAGGGCGATCACCGAAAAACAGCAATTGTATGTTCAAACGTGCAAATATCTTAAAATATTTGTAAATTCAATCTTCCCGCGATAAGTAAGTGGCCGTTAATCTACTGTCGAGTGCTGTAACTCCAGTTTTTTGCACTGACACCAATCACAAATTCATTCAAAAATTGCACTTTCAAGTATCTTAAGCTTGAATATGGAACTTTTTTGTGCTTTTTCATTTGCCTTTTCTTCTTACTCGTGCCGAGACTATTCGAATGTTTAAAAAAACCAGCTAAGATGTTTCATAAATCGGCAATTACTTTTCGGTGATCGCCCTCCTTTAACAGATTTCTCAGTTTGACTCGAAATAAATTTTCATGAAAAAGTTTCAAGTCAGAATCAAGACTGAGCGTGGTCACAAGTGACTCTTTGCAATTTTACATTCATGTTTTTAATGAATATAAAATTCCCAGAGCAAGTACTGATTGAGTCTTACTGAGAGGCTCTCTTTATCATGCGCCTATTGATCTTTTTCTAAAAAAAAACCAATATCCCAGGCAATCAGGAAAAAGCGGCTGTTAAAGGAGGGCGATCACCGAAAAGTAATTGCCGATTTCTGAAACATCTTTGCAATTTTCGAATAGTCTCGGGCATGAGGAAAAAGAATAGGCAAATGAAAAAGCATAAAAAAGTTCCATATTCAAGTTTAAGATACTTGAAAATGTAATTTTTGAATGAATTTGTGATTGGTGTCAGTGCAAAAACGTGGTGTTACAGCACTCGACAGTAGATTTGCTGCCACTTACCCATCGCGGGAAGATTCAATTTACAAATATTTTAAGACATTTGTTTGTTTCATACTTTATCCCTTTCGTATGTGAATATTCTACAATAAACTAAAAAATATTATGCAAAACAGTATGAAATTAGTAAACGAGCAATAACTTCTCGCTTCGAAATCAGCGCTACTTTAGCGATCTCATCTACCGTACTTTTTTGAGTAATTAAATGGACTTCCGTTTGAAACCTTTGCACGTTTGAACATACAATTGCAATTTTTCGGTGATCGCCCTTCTTTAACACATATATCTTGCATGTACTATCTTCACTGATACCTATTAGTTCTTGGCGATGAAAATGTAATCCTACTTTTTAACACAAGCCACATCTGCCTCCAAGAAATATGTCTATTAAAACACAAATATATATATGTGCAAAAAAGTGTAAAATTTATTTATGAAAAATAAATTTTTCCAAAGCGCACGTTCGCGGCACACGTGGAGAGACGGCGGCGTTGCCTGTAAAGGCGGCCGAGAACAGCGACGCGAGGACGACGTACGCGATTACGTAGCAGGCCACGTGCATGCGAATCACTCCTGAAACGGATATTTATTTTTAAACTTGCTAAATTTTCCCGGAAAGCGGACAATTATGCATTTCGAGTACAATATTTTGCAAAGAAACTTCTCTCCTTTTCCGCGTAATTTCATGCAAAGTTCGGAATAATAGATTGGAATATAAATCCAAACATAGATTGGAAATCCATATAAGTTCATACTTCACCAATGATCAATCATGATATTAAACTTTTTTCTAAATTTTTAATAACCATTAATTAAAAAAAAAATTATAAAAAATAATAATTTTTTTTAAATATAAAATGGAAATATCGAGCTCATAAAACAGACTCTTCCAGGCCATCAGCTTGGCGGCTCGTTCAACGGCGATTCCAAAGAGAACGAGGAGAACGAGAATGGCAAAGGCCGGATACGAGAAGACGATGAAGGAGACAAGGTCTTGGTTGCTTGTGTAGGAGACACGCTCGTAGAAGGCTTCCTGGAGGGAGAGAGACGGGAGAGAGAGAGAGAGAAAGAGGAAGAGAGGGAGAGAGAGGGAGGGAGAGAGAGAGCGGGATAGGGGAAGGCGAAGATGACAGATGAAGAGAGAGAGAGAAAGAGAGGGAGGGAGAGAGATAAGGAGAAGGAGAGAGAAAGAGAGAGAGAGAGAGAGAGAGAGAGAGAGATAGAGGGAGATAGAGAGGGAGAGGGAAAGGGAGAGATAGAAAGGGAGAGAGGAATGCGAAGATGACAGATGGAGAGAGAGAGAAAGGGAGAGAGAGAGAGGGAGAGAGAGAGGGAGAAAGGGAGAGAGAGAGGGAAAAGTAGATAGAGAGAGAAAGACAGAGAGGGAGAGAGAGAGAGACCAAGCTGTAAGTGATTGGCAGCGTGGCGTATCGGAAGTCACGTAGGCGGTCGGGCCGGAAGCTTTGGTCGATGAGCACGCCGTCTACAATGCCGTTCTGAATGTCGCCGAGCGTTCCCGGGTAACGGCCGGTAGGGGGATCGGGGCCGAGCTCAACTGGAGAAAGAGAGAGAGTGAGAGAGAGAGAAGAAATATAAAAATCTGAGAGAGAAGAGACTGACAATGATCAAGAGAACGAGAGGCAGAGAGAGAGTATGGTCAGGAAGAGGGAGAGCGAGATAGAGGAAGAGAGAAAGAGAGAGAGCGAGATCGACTGACTTCTGCCAGCCCCGTAAACGAATTCGAGTGTGTCCCCGAGTGCCTTTGCCCATTCGCGCCATACTTCCCTGTAGATGCCACGAGGTCTGTTGATCCAATCGAAGAAGATATAGGGAACGTTGTCAGAGTAGTTCATCTCCGCACGTGACACGCGGATCGGCATGTCTAGCGGAGCAGAACTGCCCTCCTGTGACCTTTTTTAAATCATACGATCTATCTACCAATTCTACGTGCAATTTTCACGGCAGCACATTTATGCGAACTGCGTAATAGCAATGAGAGAGCGTGGTACACGAACAGGGGTCATGCCGAATAAGAGCAGAAAGGGTGAATGATGTAAGCCACTGTGAAATTTCATAATTAGTCTGTTTAAAGGAGGAAAATAGTTAATGCGGGTTCGAATAGCCGCGTCTGCCCTGGGAGTTGGCACTCTCTCATTCTCGCGTACTATTTCGCAGGTCGCATGAAATCTGCTGCCGTGAAATTGGACGCGCGTGTGGGAAAAAGAAGAGCCGCAGCATTTCTAAAATCTCATATAATTTTTCGGTGATCTCCCTGCTTTCAAAGAATATATTTCTTTTTACGAATTTAAGATGTCACACGAATAAGAGCAAATAAAAGAAAAAGTTATAGAGTAAAATATAATAGGCTCCTCTGGAACAAAGAGCGTTCTTTGACTTACTTCTCTCTCTCTCTCTCTCTCTCTCTCTCTCTCTCTGTCTCGCTTTCTCTCTCTCTGTCTGTGGCTCTCTCTCTCTGCCTCGTCTTTCTCTCTTCTCCTCAGAGGTTCCCGCTTGCTTCCTTTGAGAAAATCGCGTGCGGATGCCGGATTTGGTTTCATTTTCATCTGCCGCCGTTTTGTTTGTGTTTGCTTGATGAGCGAGACACAAACATATCACATAATTCTTGTGTCGCAAAATACAATTTTATCCGCGCACACGAAATCATTCTCATTGACTTTCTGGTAGATAAGAAAAAGTTGAGCGCAGCGGAAACGGCGCAGGAACCCTGCTCGGGAATTATAAAACTCGTAGAAGAACATATGTATATACGAAAGGAAATAGTAGTGAAACTACAGGGTGCAAATGCACTCAAAAAGTAAACGCCTTTCGGTTTATTTATGGAAGTGCGGTCAAAGTAACGTGAGACTTCTGCCAAGGGATGAGGAATTCAGGGGGGATGGGTTATGGTATGTGACGAATTGAAGAGGGAGTTGTCAGTGAGCGAGAGTGAGGAAGTGAAAGCAAAAAGTTGAGGGCAGAACATTGAAGATATAAAAGTGGCAGCAGAGAGTAAGGAAGTACATATTGTAAATATCATATTAGCGGAAATATTCAAAATATGAGCAGTTTTCGTTCTAAGCAAGAATACATCAGAAACATTTTATATGATGTCAAATTATAATTGGGAATCGTCTGAGTCACTGGATACGCGACAAATAGACATTCATCAGAGGACCTCTAGAATTTCAGGCGGCTAACCATAAGCGGCAAAAAGTGCGCGCACCTAAAACGTGACGTCTTTTAAAACGAGTCATCACAGCGTGTCAATAATGAAGTCAAAATTCCAAGGAGTGATGCGAGAAACAAAAAGGGCATAGAAAACGGCATACAGCCAGGTTTATAGACCAGCTATCCGGGTTTGGACCTTTTTTTTATAGCCAATCAATCAATTAATAGGAGAAGAAGCGATGAAAATGTGGTTGCATGGCTGTATACAAATTAAACAATTTCACGTAAAAGCTAAGCACAGTGTATACGTTATGTGAAAGCAGGGGATTCCACGACTTAAGACAGAATCGCCAATCCAAAGATGAGAAGAAAATGAAGGTTTACTTTAAAATGTCTTCAAAATCTGATTCAGACCAAGCTCATCCGAGGGTTACGAATCCTCGGCGGCTGTGGGTTGTAAGTCACGGAGACTCATCACCCGGTCTCATCATTTTCAGATTCAGGTCTGAATTGACCCTTACTGAAGACAAGCAGAATTATTCATTCTTCTACGCCATCATTGATTACACCCTAGACTTGGCGGGGATAGTTGTACATTACAGCAGCACTGATCGATGGACCGGGGTGGAGCGCCTCTCTCATACTTTTTCTCTGCTCGCTTCCTCTGGAACCGTATGTACGATTATATCAAGATCTTGTTCACATTCTCATTTTGATAAGAAGTAACCGAAATATCAATCAAGCAAAATGGAAAAAAGTATGCATAATGAAGATACGTGATACATAGGCTAATTGTAAGGAGGAACTATACACAATATCATGGTAGTTCTTCGTTAAATTAATTTTTTTTGTTGTTAACAAACTATCGAAATCAGTCATGAGTCATAGCAAACAACAATTGTGCTTGAATCGGCTTTGTCATCTGTTCGTTTCTGAACAATATTTACCATGACCACTCCACTTCTCGGAAAGAGCCCTAATGTTTTTTTCCACCCCTTCCGGGCGCCCTTTCCAATTTTGATCTCTTTTTCTTCGTGCTGTTCTTCTCTCTTCTCCTCAGTTCTCACTCTCACTCGTTGTGCTTCCATCACTCGTTCTGCACCCTCTTGCTTTCTTACCTTCCTTTCTTTTCGGCTATTTCGCGCTCTCTCTCTCACTCTCTCTCTCACTCACTCTCACTCTCTCTCTACCTCCTTTTATCTCTCTCTCGTTATCTCACTCGCTCTCCCTCTCCACCTTATGCTCGCTCTCTAATCCTCTCACGGACGCCTCTTCTCTCCGCAATGCTCAATGCTATAATCTCACTGCGTGCGTTCTCGGTAGAATCAATCATGAAAGGGCACAAATTCTGCACGACAAAATGCTGCGAACTCGAGTGTATTACTCACGTTCAGGCCGATCATTCTCAAGATAGGAGTGGTAATGCATTGGAGAGAGAGAAAGAGATAGAGAGAGAGAGAGAGAAAGAGAAAGAGATAGAGAGAGAGAGACAGAGAGAGACAGAGTTATGGAGACAGAGACACTGAGAGAGAGAAGACGTATGGAAAATATAAAATTTTAATTGTTTGAGCCTGCCATCATAAAATGTAAAAAGGAAAGGAAATCGGAGAAAGTAGACAAATAGCAAGTCGCTACATCAAATTGCCTCAGAACATGATGTTCAATGACAATAGATAAAAGGAACGATCGCACTGATTTTGTGATCGAGATGTTGCCCTTACCGTTACGTGTAGCATAAGCAAACTGATTCAGGTTTTATCAAGTCATGATACATCGTAAATGGGTCGGAGGAGCATTGAGCAAATGACAGTAAGTGTCGTAAACTTCTGCATCAAGTTGTATGTAGTTATGCATAACAGAGAACATCATGATGACCGAGAAAGTTACACAAAATTTCAAGCAGAAACAAAAGTGATCCGATCGCATAGAGGGCGGCAATAACCTGAATTCGAAGAATCAGTGCAGAAAAACTTTTCATGTTACCTAGAAAAAAAGAAACGAACGAACATAAATGCAGAGCTGCAGGGCGCTGACGTCAACGGCCATAAAGAAATAAGTTATTCGCAATTCGTTCACAATCTTGGGCCTATTCGTGAAGCGGCGCCACCAGAAATTTTCAATCTAAAAAAACACCATTTCTTGTGGTGGCGGGAGAATGTGTAAAAAAACACTAAACTGGCCACAAACCAATTCCTCATTGAAGAACTTCATTGCGATGGAGCTCATTAGCTTTTGTTGTTTCCCAGTGAAGCGTTTTTTGCTAAAAACAAAAAAAAGAAAAGAAAGAAATGTTCTTCATAGTTTATATTTCTTACGAATTTTCTCTTGTGTGTTTTTGTCATGGCAATTTAAATTTTCACATAATTTTTGGTGATCACCCTCTTTTAAATACCTAAAGTAGAGTGTCGATGGAAATGCAATGAAAAAGCCGGAGTTGTAGAGAGAATCAGAGCGATCCATGGAGATTCTTTCTTTAGGCAGTCCAGTTGGATCTAGCCTAAACAAAACATATTTATTATGGTGGCTCCTACAGTTCGCTTCGCTCCTTCCGTCGCCCACCATAACCTCTGTTTGGAACCCCTCTCGCCCAGATGCTCGCCCCCACAACCAGGCGTGTTTACGCCTTTATCGTCCGTGTCCATACAACTGTGCTCATGGGCAAAAACGGATCATTCGGAATACAAAGCCACATCATTCGACAGACGTATGCAAGTGCATACAACAATGTTGCTATCTGCTATGCACAACCGTGCTTACAAGCAACCCGAAACAAACAATATACGTCAACGTGTACAAACATATGCACAGATTTGTACAGAGGTCTCTATATAATAAACAGTTAAGCATGACCTCTACAAGACCGGTATATACCTAAGCTACCAAAAACGCAATATCGCTGCAAAAGTAACGGCCGGCCCAGAGCCAACTGAACTTACAAGAGGAGTTGCCTACGCTAACCGAATCGCCCGTCCAGAGCAGAGAAAACCATATGATATGCAGTAACAGCATAAACTTTGCAAGGGGACAAGGGCCCTGGAAAGAGCTGGAAGTGCTCGGGACTACCCGAACATTGGAGTAACTTGATCAAAGACACAACAGTATATAACATCCGAATGGCCGAATCAACTGTCGGATACATCCGGGTTACCATATACTCCTAGTCGTCCAAACCACAATCCGCATTCACCCTGGTGACCAAGCAAGGACTCGGCAAGGGACAAAGGCGGAATACAGACATGGCTGGCCCAGGACCAACCAACACATGTATCTACTAAGGCTGCTATACAGAGTGCAATGAAGCCTGACATATACAAGGTCTGCACCTACCTGGGTCTCGGAGACAAAATGAACAATACTCATATCCTCGCAAACCAGCTCATCTCATAGGAATTGACAGTACAAAATGCGCTAAAACATGTCCATATGGAGCAGCCTACGGGATTAGCAAATCTGCTCAACGAGCTAACATAAGCATAAGTCTTCGCTCACTCCCCGGAGACTGTCTCGGAAATGTAGCCTTCGCCGTCTGAACCTGGAGCTCAAACCTGAGCTAACGCCCTCACAGTTCAAAAAACGCCGTTATCCATCGAACCTTCGGCATAAAAATAGTCTTAACCCAATATAACCGACTTCTTTCTGACCGTTTCCTGGATCGACACAAAATCCCGAGGCCGTGCACCTCCTGCCCTCACTTCCTGAAGCCAAGGCCCTACTTATAACTCTGGACGCCCAGACGTGCCAGGCAACCTATCGCCCTCCAGGTTGAAATACCTCCCCAAGCCCGATCCCATTCCAATACCTTCCTGACTCTCCCCCTGCACTCACACGTCTTCCTGCCGCTCTCTCCTTCTTACGGCGTGTTCTCCCTGTGAGCCTGGTCTCCACATCTGCTCTCTTCACCGCTGAAAGACTGTCACTGCTGTGCACCTACGCTGAAATACTCTCTGCAAATCAAACGGGTGAGCCGCTGATATTTGGTTGGTCTGTTAGAGGTCAAATACCTCCGTACTGCTTTTCCTAAGGGTGGGAATGGGAGGGCACCTAACCGTCTCTCATGGACACTTGTGGCGTAGAATGACGAAACCCCCTCTTTCTCCCCCTTCCATCCTCCCGAGGTAAACAACCGCAACGCGAACCGCGCTCGCATCTGAGCGAGAGCACACTTCCAAACACCCAATTATGGTGGCTCCTACAGTTCGCTTCGCTCCTTCCGTCGCCCACCATAACCTCTGTTTGGAACCCCTCTCGCCCAGATGCTCGCCCCCACAACCAGACGTAGAACAGGAGTAAAAGCGGGCTTATCCCGTGACAGGACCTGAGCTCGCCGCAATCTAACAACCATCCTATCAAGCCAGTCCTCCCAATGGTTCCCTCCCCTAAGAAGGGGCTACAAATTCCTCCATCTGTGCACTCCCGGAAGTCCCTGGCAAGCATTACCTATCAACCATTGCCGTCGCAGTGGAATCGCCTGGAAACATCCTAAATTAGAAACCCACATAGGTACTACTCACGTAGTGGACGGCTCAACTCTAGATTAATCTCCCCTGGAGGAAAAATGGGTCCAAACGCCCAAACATCATGGTGTCTATCACGCCCAAGAATCAAAGAGGTTCCCATCACCTCCAAACATCAATCACCGCTAACCTTACCCGGAAACCCTTAACTCTCCGAGCCCCTGACGACCTCTGCAGAACTAAGCACTGTCAAACGGGCAGTAAACAACATTCCCCAACTGCCGCAATCCGGGCATTGTCTTGCACATTTTTAGCGGCCGACCTGGACCATCCTGCAAAAATCAACACCTCCGTCGCGAACTCCCAAAAACAACATCCACAGATCCTTGACACTGAATATGAACACCCTTAGACTTAGTACCTGGATAACACACATGCCTGTTTGGGAAACACCTTGCTATTCCCTAAATACAACTCGATCCTTTGGAAGGAAAGGTCCGTGTCTTCACTTCTCTCGCCTCCTCTCCACCAGCACTCTTATTGCGCCTGTTTCCTTCGCTGGGACAAAATAAGCCTTTATCGTGCTCAACAAAAATTACTGGTCATGAAAAATAAGAAAAAGAATTCGAATTCCCAACCTTTCATACACCTGCTCGTAAGTCACTCATGTACCAGCAGACAAGGCTTACCATGGATACCGGCGACTGACGACTGGCTGCCACCCTCGGGCCTGCCTGTTGAACAAGGTGGCTGACCACCTGGTGGCTGACCACCCTTTTGCTTACTGACCTCCACGTGCTCGCTTGACGAACAAGGTGGCTGACCACCTGGTGGCTGACCACCCTTATGCTTACTGACCTCCTCGTACTTGCTTGACGAACAAGGTGGCTGACCACCTGGTGGCTGACCACCTCCTTCCAACATGCTGGTCCACGCGGCACTGCGCCGAACTTCTCTCGTCCCTCTCTCTCCCAACGTGGACGCCCTTTCCAAAACTTCTCCAACCGTTCACAGAACATGTAGCTTTCGTACCTACGAGACGTACTAAAAACCCCACCATTTACCCCGGAGAAATGGGGACTCCTGCACTTATCCTAGCAAAAAACTCTCCTGCCCTTGTCTCTTCCCCCTGGTCCTCAGCCGACTCGCACTCGTCAAAGACCAACGCTATCCTCCCAATAAAGTAACCTAATACTTATCACCAATAAGCAGGAATGCAAAGAACACCGGACTCATCGTGGAAATCAAAGATGCTGAAAATGACACCGGATTAAAATCTGCTAAAAACCAATCATCTCTTCCACCCATAAGGCTAACGACTCCTGCAAAGCCAAACTAATTCACTGATTAACAAATGACAGCTTCCCTCTAGAAGCCACTCATGTAAGCGGCGTTTACCAGTAAACGATGTTATCGGCACCAGAGCCCGAATTCATCCAAGCAAAAAACATTTCCGGCCTTTATCTATTCCCCTTGGCCATCAGACGACTCACACTCTTCCAAGACCAACGCTATCCTCTCAATAAAGTAAACTAATACTTATCCCCGATATCCAGGAATGCAAAGGACACCAAACTCATCATGGGAATCAAAAATGCTGAAAATGAGATCGGACTCACACCTGCTATAAGCCAATCATCTCTTCGCCCCATCACATAAGGCTAACGTCTCCTGCAAAGCCCAACCAATTCCCAGAATGACAAATGATAGCGCCAATTTAGAAGACATTCCTGTAAGAGGCGTTTACCAGAACACGATGTAATCGCCAACTGAGGCGGGCCCCCGGCAGTCTCGTGACCTGCTTCTCTGCAGCACCCGACAAGCCATTTTACTGCTCGTTCCCGCAATGGAAATCGCTCGCTTCACCACACCGGCCCTTCTTGCCTGAACAATGAAAACCGTTTGACTCCTCTTTCTCGCGTCAGAACGCCTATAACCAGAAGCATGATATTGGCCGCCGAACTATTCTGAGGCTACAGAAACCTCACTCTAGCATTCCTGAAAGCCACCGTTTGCCTGACACCTGTTGAAGTCAAAAAGCAACAGGAGCCCACTGATCAAAATAGTAATGGCTCGGCCAACCGCTTAAACTTCTGAACATGGAAAATGTAGAATGACCCGTCGAGCAAAGCGCGCATAATCAGAGACAAGAAACAACGCCGACAATACCACTTCAACCCAACATCACACCCCTTGACGACCGAGACGCAACCTAACCGTCTCTCATGGACACTCGTGGCGTAGAATGACGAAACCCCCTCTTTCTCCCCCTTCCATCCTCCCGAGGTAAACAACCGCAACGCGAACCGCGCTTGCATCTGAGCGAGAGCACACTTCCAAACACCCAATTTTGAATTAAAAAAAATACTATTACTGCAACAATAAACAAGACTGACATGCAGGGGTGGTCGGCCCCGGCCCCGGCCCCCGGGGCCGGGGCAGGGGCCGACCCTGGGGCCTGGGGCCGAGCTCGGGAGCGTAGGCCGGGGATATTTAAAAAGTTACCCTGGGGACTGTGGATAATTAAAAAGTTCACCCCAGTTGAACAAATTATGAGCCAATTTATGATGAAATGTGCCACGCTTTATTCAGTATGCGTAACACATGTATTGCACATACGCATTTTCTCAATTTTGGACGGATTTTTCCCCCAATGCAAAATTTTTTTAAAAAAAATTTTTAGCTTTGGAGTTGTGGCCTCCTTCGAGGCCGACCACGGGGGCCGGGGCCGGGGCCTACCCTGGAGGCCGGGGCCGGATATTTTCGGCCCCCGGCCACCCCTGCTGACATGGCAAAACATAAGTACATAAAAGATTGTAATTGCTCAACTGCATTGACTGTTATTTTGGCAAATGTTGCTATCATAAGTCTATCTGTATTTTCGTTGGAAAAAGGAAAAGAATAGTATCACAAGAAATAGAAATTATATAAATATATATTAATCAATTTTCATCGTTCATGATGATTTAACCAATAAATGTATGTATGTATGTATATGTTAGCGCTCACATCCGCATCGTACACCCGAGCTTTGCCGGATCACGGGGATCGACCACAAAGATACGGTTGAGGTAGACGAACATGGCCGAGTGGGGAGAGGAGGCGCAGAGCTAGGGAAAGCGGGATCAAGAATTTACGTGATTTGTTATCATTAGTAATTTTGGAGTGCACTAACCGGATTATATGGATATATTCTGCATCTTATCACACTATATGTTGTAGTGATAAATAGTTCAAACTCCTCAGTAAATGAAAAAAAGGCTTATTAAAAGGATTGTGCAACACAAAAGGCTGATTGATGGGATTGTGCACAAACAAAGGCTCATCAATAGGATTTCGCAGGGCGAAAGTCCTGTTGACAGGAATTTCGTGCGCAAGACTTATTAACAGGTTTTGCAAGTCTAATTAATAGGATTTTGAAATTTTCGAACGCTGGTAGTAGATTGCTCCTTCGTTTGTAAGGCAGTTCGCTGTGTCGCCGATCTTACTCGGCCAAGAAGAACCGAGCCAAGAGTTGTCTTTCTTTTCAAGCGTTTTTTTTATTGCTTTTATTAGAAAATACTTGTTTGTTTAGTGCTAAGATGAGCGTGCTTTGAACTGTTGGCGCAATGCGTGTTGAGAGCAAGCATGCTGTCGAGTTTCGTGCTTCTCTGCGGCTTGTCGGCCAGTCAGCAGCTCGGGCGCGCTTTCGAACGCCTTCGCCGCAATCAGTCGGAACGGCGCCAAGCATAGGAGATAACGTTTCTACTACGAGTTCCCGGAGTTCGTCACCGACTTCTACCAACTCAGATGTGAACTCAGGTGTGGAGTTTAAATCACTAATCGGACTTTTCTCTACTCTGATGTTTTCAAGATGATGGTGTTGACCCAGCAGTTTTGCTTGATGCCATGACGCTTCTGCAAGCTTCTTCTCAGAGGCGTTAGTTGTTATTTAAAAAAATTAGAACTTTGCTAATGTGTGCAATTAACTGTACTTCTAGAGTTGTTTTTTCTTGAATTTTCTCTCTATATTTTTGATGCCAAAAACGGCCTTTGTAGACGGGTCATGCCCGATTTTTCCTTATATTGTTCTTTTTGAGCAATATCTAGCGTACTTTCTGAGCTATATCTAGCATCTCACTGTAGATGTTAACGCGCTGCGTGCTCGCTTCTCTGAGGTTGATAGAGCATTCTCCGTAGCGCAGAGCTACGTGGAAGGCCTTCGGAGAAGATTTCTCGGCGATTGCACCCACGATTGCTGCCGATGCAGCACCATTCTTGAGAATGAAGTCTCTTCGTGTGTCGAAGCATGCATTTACTTTTCTTTAAATATTTTGTAAGATTAATTGAATAAATGAACTTATTACTATATTAAATCCAAAACTGACCTTGCTTCATTCTCAAGCCAAGTCGGCACAGCGCCAACTTACTTACCGCAGTGTTAGATGAACATTTATTTTGAAAAGTTAACTTCGTATTTGACATTCATTTTTGCATTTTTGCAGGCTGATCCTCCGTTGAGCTTTCGCCCGGATCTGTGTGTTGAATCTGGGTTCGATCTGCGGGCGGTTGTACCGTACTCCGAGGATGTAGTTGATCTGGCTGTTCACGCATCAACCTACATGAGCTTCTCCAAAACTGCAACTGCCTTCCGTCAATTGGTAATGCTCGGACGGTTCCACTTCTTGAAGGTTAGCTCATGCATATGCAAATTGCATCATCACACACTGAGTTCTAAAATGGCTGTTTATTATGCAAATATTCCTCATTTTAGACGGTTCCTGCAGAGACAGTAGCAAGCATGACTGGTAGTGCGACGCAGCCGCACTACAAAAGCATTCCAGAAGAATATTTCGAGACTTTGATGCGTATGTTGTTTCACTTGTTTAGATACTTTTCAACTACTGTTAACCTGCTTTGTTCTAAGGGTGCCTGTTCATTGCTGGCGATATCAAGGTTGGAGATCCAGGATATCACCGAGATCTTCTTAGCGTACACGTACGGAGGGCCATCACTAATTATTGGTACTGCTATTCGTTTAAACTTTTTATTCAAATTATACCATTGCAGTGACCAGCAAAGGTGCAAGAGAAAGAAGGCCGGGAAGTCCAGCAGTGCAGAGCAGGTCGTAACGAACAAGGGCAGTGAACCACGAGAGGAGCCAGCTAGCATTGCCAGGTACGAGTTATCATTTCTCATGCTTGTCCACAAGAATAGTCTCATAATAGACTATGCAACAAGAACGCGCCTTTGCCTGCCGTGGAATACGCTGAGCAGGACCTTCTCGACAATCACGACGAGTACTCGTTTGGAGCTTTCGCGAACAGCTACAAGAATGAATACACAAGGTACTTTTACGACTTTTAACATTTACTTTTAGTAAGATCTAAACTTTAGTAAGTAAGATAAGTAAGATCCACCAATCTAAAAAAAGAATAGGTGTTCAATTCAGAATGGAAGCGGCGAGCGTTCCGATCATGAACCGAGCTCTCAACAGAAGTGGACCTGTCCAGAGATTCATATAAACCAAACTTCTACATAATTTGTACTTGTACATGCACAACACATATTTGTACTTCTTTTGATTTAGGACTAAGCGTATGATCCCAGAAACTCCAGCTGCTGCTGACAGTCGTGCGAGCAAGACGAGGTTTGCTTAACTAATTGGACACTACCCTTTTGCATTTGATGCTTCATTTTTTTTGTAATTGAGGCGCATACAGAAAAGGATTCCTCTGCGTGAAGGCCGCCAAAACAAGGCACAGTACTGATCGTCAGAGAAGCATGCGGACTTCGATCTATAATAAGCTGTAAGCACGCGTTCCCTGCTTGTTTCTTGAAGTAGACAGTGGACAAGGCTGTTTTCTCCATTGATTTTTTTTAAACCAAATACTGTATTGAAACATATTGATAACGATTTCAACTAAGCTGTAGACTGTATACGCTAAGGTTTCTCTAATTCGTAATTCGTGCATAGTTTCTGCATTTCTTGTGAGAATTCTTCCTATATCCTTTTAACATATATCTCGAGTCTCGATCTGTGCTATGGACACCGGTGCCTTGAATGCCGGAACAACCATTCTTACTTTTTGACTGCAGAATTGCGTCATTGTAGTTTACTTCTTTGCGACTCGCTCAATCTGAGAATGCTAACGTTATTCAAAGCTTTATTTTCATTTATGGGCAACGTGTAGAATTATCAGAATAAGCTTATGAATTCCTATGCCATTGATAACTATTATGTTTACGATGAGCAAAATGCATTACTAATTGAGTATCTTTTTTTTCATTTTAGACTTGTCGCAATATTTACTGTACTATTAAAGTTTGTCAACCATGAACGAAGAAAATTCAGGCAATACGCTTCAACCGCAATGAAGTTTGCAGCCCAGAGAAATTAAAGACAGTGCATGGTGGATTTCACAACATGAATCCTGTTAATCAGCCTTTCAGCGTCGCGAAAAAGGCTTATTGGCAGGCCTTTTAATAAGCCTTGCGCAATCCTGTCAATAAGCCTTTTTTTCATTTACTGAGTCTTTTTTAATCACACAAGATCATCCGTATGTCACAGCATTCTTTGTGAGATTGATTAAAAAAACAAATGCAAGCTGAGCATACGGACCGCATCGAGATTCTCTTGCATCGTGCGTCCGACGAATAGGGGACCGCGTCCCGAATAAGCTTCTTCCTATTAAAAAAATAGGAGAATAAGATATATATATATATATATATATATATATTATATATATATATATATATATATATATATAATTACTGTGTTTTAGATCACCTCGCTCGGTTGGTAGCCAATAATATCTCGGATAGTTTGTGCAGTAGTGTACATGTTGAGGATGACACGGGAAGTGCCGGCACGCACTTGACGCACAAACTCTTTGACAGTTCTAAAGGATGTTAAATCTTTTTGCATTTGAGAAGCAACTGATTAATTTAATTGATTCAATATGTAAAGAGATACTTTCGATGGACAATAATTCTACCAATCAATAAATCACTTGGACCAGTCAATAAATTAACTCAGCCAAGGTATAAACTACTTCAACCAATAATGAATATTGTTAATCGACGAGATACGTTCTCGGAGTAGGCGAGCCAACGGCCGAGTTGCCAGCGAAGGCAGCCGAATGCAGCGACATGAGCAAGACGTACGCGACCACATAGCAAACGACGTGAAGGCGAATGGCTCCCGAAAAGAAGAGATTACTGTGGTTTTTAAATTTGGTCGTTTCTGGACATGTCTGACAAAGAAAGTCATATTTGCATGTTAGTATTTTTCGCTCTTTAAAAATAAATCTTACCGCCAAATTATAAATAATCTTACTTCTTGGATAGGAATTCGCTATCGCTGCCCTCTCAGCGAGCCGCTCAAGAGTCACGCTCAGCAGAACGAGAAGGACAAGGGTGACAAAGGCAGGATAGGAGAGAACGATGAAGGCAACGAGGTCGCTGCTGCTTGATGCGTAATCACGCTCGTAGAAGGCCTCCTGGACAGGGTGGGAGAGCGAGAGAAAAAGATAGAGAAAGGAGAGAGAGAGAAGGTGAAATTAGTAGTACGGGAGAGGGTGGGTGGGAGAAAAGTGAAGAGGGAGCGAGAGACCATTAAAAAGTAGGTGGAAAAGAAGAGATAGAAAGAGAGAGTGGCAGGCGATACGAACGAGGCTGTAGATAATTGGTAGAGTCGTGTAGCGAAAGTAGCGAAGGCGAGAAGCGCGGAAGCTCATGTCAATGAGGACGCCGTCCACAGTGCCGTTCTGAAGGGCGCCGAGGACGCCATAGTGGCGACCGCTAGTGGGGTCGGGGCCGATCTCGTCTGTGGAAAGAGAGAGAGAGAGAGAGAGAGAGAGAGAGAGAGAGAGTGAGAGAGATAGGGAGGGAGGGAGAGACGGAGCGAGGGCGACAGAGAGGGAGAGAGAGAGGGAGAGAAAAAAAGGAGAAAAACTTGCATCGCTCTTCCCCCTTGACGAACGCGAGGGTTTCACCAAGTGCCCGCGCCCATTCGCGCCAAACTTCCCGATAGATGCCTCGTGGCTGGCCATTCCATTCGTAGAGATAGGGAAAGGTGTTGTAATCGAAGGAAGCGAGACGAATCGTCATTTGGCCTCGGGCTCTGAACCAAAAGACCAAAAAAATTACAAAAGTGAAAATTTTATTCTTGCACGTAAATCCAATCTCTATTGAAAAAATATGCAAGCGAATGTATGTAGATATGCTACCGACGCGCAAGAGGAACAACAACTTTGAACGACTAGTTCGAAGGTGAGAGAAGGAAGAAACTGATACGCTGGCATATGCTTATTGTTCAGTGGTAGGCGCCATGCAACATGAGCTTGTGGGTGCATGCAAACTCAGCAAGGAGTCCAACTCTATATGGAGAGAGAGAGACCGAGAGAGAGAGAGAGATGACAGGAGAGAGGACGGAAAGAGATACAATGCGAACTATAGTGTACGGAGATGGAACACGTGAGAGTAGTTAATAATTGATGAAGATGAACAAAATTTCAAAAACAATAAAGAAGGTGATACAGTGGAATAATAATAGAGACCGATACTGTCGTAAATAGAAGAATCGGCCATTATCAAGGCCTTTCAGGAAAACTTTGTCTTTCATCGGAGGCAGTAGTTGGGAATTCAAGGTGAGAAATATATTTAATTTTTTTCCATTCCGCATTTGTGCCTCATGCATCATTTGCCGCATTTTCTCTATCAGTTCCCCCCCCCCTTATGAGAACCCCCTCTAATAGTACCCTCTCTGATAAAGCCATTGAAAGATAGAACCCCTCCCTCTAGTAGAACCCCCTCTCCAATAGTGCCCCCCTCCCTAATAGCCTAATATCTCAGCTCGACACGTACCTCGAATGTATCCTGGAGGCATGGGATGCTCTCCCCAATTAACTGATTGCAAATTCATTCAAGATATTCCAGTGACGATTCCTATGAATTCGAGCTATGATTCTTCTTTTTTGAGAAGAAAATATTGTTATCAAACGTTCAGTGTCTCACATTGAAAAATAGTACCCCTCCCTGTAGTAGAACCCTTCCCTATAATAGTGCCCCCGTCTCGTAAGGGCATTGAAAAATAGAAGCCCCGGGGGCAGAGCTGCACGCGGCGTGGGCCCAACCTTGGGCCCGGCCCTGAGCCCGAATGGGCCCGATTTTCAAAAATTTGCAAACGAACATGCTTATGATAGAGCGAATTCTTATTGCTCATACATAATATTGTAGCTCGGGGGTTGTATTCCTATTCAGAATGAAGTAAATGAGAAGCCTTGTGAACGGCAAGCTAAAAGAAAAAATTTTCGCTAAGAAAATTACGAATTAGAAATTGAAATCAGATGGATTTTAAAATCGGGCCGGAGCGGGCCGGCCCGGGCCCAAAAATCCAGGTCCCTAAAACGGTGGGCCGGGCCGGGCCGAGATTTTGGGCCCGAAGGGCCGGGCCGGCCCAAAAAATTTGGGCCCGCGTGCACCTCTGCCCGGGGTTCTAATAGAGAAAATACTGTATATGGTTATCGTGATGCAATACCAATTTGTAAACTACACGTACTTTCAAACTTCATCACTGTTCGGAACAATATCTGATGCAATATCCAAAATAAGCACGTGAAAATTTCAACTAATTGGGCGCGAGAAAGTGGACTGGAAAACTGCTGACTCTCACGATGAGGCACGCGACTTGTTTCGTTGAAACATGACATTTCATACTAGTCAATTCCACCTCGTGTTAAGCAAACGAACGGGAGAGGAAAGGCAAAACAAACCCTCCAAAACTCGCAAAACATAGCAAGCTATTTGAGAAAGAAAAACCCGCTGCATGAAAATAGCTCACGCGTATGGGAGAGCAGCGACAACTTGAAATCTCACATCATTTTAAGGCGAATCTGTTCAATATTTGCTTCTGTTTATCCGTGGAGAATCTATTTATCGTGCATATGACACCTAATAAGTACCATAAATGTGTCAGAAGGGCATTAAGCAAATGCCAGTAAATTTCAACGGCAAGCTGTAATTATGACGACAGATTATGTTACACCCAATTTCAAGTAGAAACAAAAGTGTTGCGATCGCATAGAGGGCGGCAGCAACCTGAATTAGAAAAATCAATGAAGATACACTTTTCATGTCATCTAGAAAATGTTTTACATTTTAATTTTGTTTTGAAAGCATTATAAAAGGAAATTATTCTGTATATTATCTTTGAAAAACGAAAAGAATCCAACGAACATAAATGCTGATTTGCAGGGCGCTGACGTGAACGGGCATAAAGAAATAAGTTATTCGACATTCGTTCACAATCTTTGGCCTATTCGTGAAGCGGCGCCACCAGAAATGATCAATCTTCGAATGTAACAGTCACAACATGAAATGCGTTAAAGGAGGTATCCGGGGAATATTTAATCTATGTTTTGTTCCATGTGGGTAAGTTCATCTTGGCGTATGACAAATATCCAGAAAGTTTGAGCGACTTTCTTTCATTATATTCTGAGCAATAGTAACGTGAAATCTGGCGAGTAGAGATTTAGATACGGTAGGTCAGAGCCGCCCTCCTATTTCACATGCTCTCATAAAGTTGCCGAGAGACAGGCAACTTTATGAGCGCGCACATTCAAACCGCTACTGTCTAATTATTCGCCGGATACTTCCAACAATTTAGTTTTTTTCACCGAGGGAAGACGTCAAAAAATACAAACCAATTCCTCATTGAAGAATTTCATCGCGATTAAGCTCATTAGCTTTTGCTGCTTCGCGGTGAAACGTTTCTTGCTAAAACAAAAAACTTCTTCACAATGGTTGTTCTTTCCTACTAAGTTTAACTCTCGTTTCTTTGTTTTTATTTTTTTTTTCCAGCAAATTGCGAAGTCATTCGTTTGAGATGTAGATGTTTGTACAAATAAGAGTGTGATACCTAAAGTAGAGTGTCGATGGAAATGCAATGAAATAGCCGCCGTTGTAGAGAGAATCTGGGCGATCCGTTGTGCTTCTAATTGTAGGCAGTCCAGTCGCATCAAGCCTAAATATTGCAAGTGCTTATCTTCAACGGCTGTTAGTTTTTTTTAATGTTGCAATAATAAGTCTATAACCTTATGCCAACGGATAATAAACAATTGCCCTAATAAAAAAATTTAAATTAGTTTTTATTGCTCATAAAATGTATATATATATATATATATATATATATATATTCACAGCTCACATCCGAACCGCACACCCAAGTTTGGCCGGATCACGCGGATCGACCACAAAGACACGGTCGAGGATGACGAACATGGCCGAGTGGGGAGAGGAGGCGCAGAGCTGTTATGAGGGTCTTAGGAATACTTTCTAATTAGGAATGAGTAATTTAGGATTGTTGTAACATAGACATATATTTATTAACGTCGTAATTTAAAAAAAACATTCTGCATTCTGTCGCTCTATACATTTAGCGATAAATAATTCGAGACACACCGCATCGAGATTCTCTTGCATGGAGCGTCCGATGAACATGGGACCGAGTCCCGAGTGAGCTTCTTTCTACAAAGTAAATTTAATAAAAAAATTAACAAAAGAACACAGTTACAAATAAATAAGATTTAGATCAAAATTTTTAAACTTTTTTTTTCTCAGATCACCTCGTTCGGTAAGTAGCCAATAATATCTCGTGCAGTCTGTGTCCTCGCTTCCGAGTAAAAGATCACCCGGGAAGTGCCGGCGTGCACTTGACGAACAAAGTCTTTGACACTTCTAAAGGATTTCAATTTTTTGGTTTTGGATAATGAACCAATCAGTTCAATTGATTCAGTATATTAAGAGATGCACTCTATGATTTCACTACAGTAATTCGATTAAGCAGTAAATTAATTCAACCAAGCAATAAATTAATTCAATCAAAAATCAATATTGTTAAAGGAACCTTGCACTGAATGATTCTATGTCGTACATGAGGACTATTTTGAACGCGCGCCCTCAAATATTTGACCCTTCTTTTGGTTAGAAAGCGTGTGAAATGGGAGGATGGCTAACAGCTACAGTAAGAAATTTTGGCCGAGCCATATTTTACGTGCTATTAACTTTGTAGCAAGTGTTAAAAATTGTTCAAACGTCCCAGATATAAATGTTTTAGACGAATGTGAATAGATCCACTTTTCACGAAACCATATGTAAAACATTCAGTGAACTGTTCCTTTAATCGCCAGATCATACGTTTTCGGAGTGGGCGAGCCGACGGAAGAGTTGCCTGCAAAGGCAGCCGAATGCAGCGACATGAGCAAGACGTACGCGACCACGTAACAGACGACGTGAAGACGAATGGCTCCCAAAAAGAAGAGATTACTGTGGTTTTTTTTTTACTTTTGCTGACCAAATTTGACAAAGAAAATTATTTCTAAAAAGCATGTTAGCTTTTTCGCTCTTTAAAAATAAATCTTACCGCCAAATTCCAAATAATCTTACTTTTTGGATAGGCTGCCCGGTCAGCGAGCCGCTCAACACTTACGCTCAGCAGAACGAGAAGAACAAGCATGACAAAGGCCGGATAGGAGAGGACGATGAAGGCAATGAGGTCATTACTGCTTGACGCATAGTCACGCTCGTAGAAGGCCTCCTGGAAAGGGAGAGAGAGATAGAGATAGAGAGGGAGAAGAGAAAGAGAAAGAGAGGCAGGGAGAACACGTCATGAAACGAGAAAAAAAGTGTAGTTTTTTTTTTAATAAATAAGAAGATTAAATTTTTTACCTTTTATTTATCATTGTTTTTTTTTAAATTTATTTACATATTTACGAACACGACTATAAATAATGGGCAGAGTCGTGTAGCGAAAATCGCGAAGACGAGAAGCGCGGAGACTCATGTCAAGAAGGACGCTGTCTACTGTGCCGTTCTGAAGGGCGCCGAGGACGCCAGGATGACGACCGGTAGAGGGGTCGGGGCCGAGCTCGTCTGGAGAGAAAGAAAGAGAGAGATGGGGAGGGAGGGAGGGAGAGAGAGCGAGAGAGAAAGAGAGCAAGGGAGCGAGGGAGAGAGAGAACTAGGGAGGGAGGAACAGAAGGAGAGAGAGAGAGAGAGAGAGAGAGTAAGAGAATTGTCGATTACCATTCCGGAGATGGACAGGCACCATGTTGGCATATTGCAAGGTTTTGAATAGGGAAATCTCTTGAAGAGGTTTATTGTATACGGTAGGTGTCTCGTATAAGGGCGTCTCTTTTGGGGAGACGCTTTATTCCTCCAATATATACATTGGTGGCCCTCTACAACAGTGGCTTAAAATTTAGAAATAAAGCTTCCGGAACCAGGCAAACTCGCCTCTGGATTGGCTATGGACGAACTCGAGGGTATCTCCAAGTGCGCGCGCCCACTCGCGCCAAACTTCCCGATAGATGCCTCGTGGTTGGCCATTCCATTCGTAGAGATAGGGAAAGGTGTCGTAATCGAAGGAAGCGAGACGAATCGGCATATGGCCTCTGAAACGGGAGCAAAGACCTAGAGAGCTCGGTTGGAACAAGGATGAAACTCTCGATAATCGCTCGCAACTGCTCCATTCACTGCGAAGATCACGAGGGCGATAGCTTCTAATCATTCTTTCCTATGTACATATGTGTGTATTTTTGTATGTATGTATATACGGTGAGGCAACCGGAAAAATGTGCATACATTTGTAAATACCTGAATATTTTTTTTATTACTTAATAAAAAATTTCACTACGGAATTCTTGCTATGCTACCGACGCGCAATAGTAAAATTGGAATAACAACATTGACTGTTAATTGTTTAATTGTTGATCTACATCTTTAAAGAATGTGACGACACAATTACATGAAAATTGGGATCAAATGTAAAGGCAAGTGCAAGAAGCAAAAGAGGGGGAGGGAGAGGGATACAGTAGCCACGGTGGTCCTCTGCTCGGATGAAGCGTATCCCGGATATGGGATGGATCAGGCCCCAAGGGCTGGAAAGGCCAATTACCAGTGTGCACTGAGGAGAGTGCATCTGTACTGAGGAGGGTGCATCTGTAATGAGGAGGTTGCATTTGAACTGCCAGTTCTGAGGAAAGTAGAAACCGATACTCTGGAACGCAATTCCATATGCTTATTTTTGAGTTGTAGGCGCCGTGCAACATGAGCCTAAGGGGTTCTATGGAGTCCAACTCTCCCTGGAGATAGAGAGAGACAGAGAGAGATGACATTAGAGAGAGGACGAAAAGAGTCTCAATATGGAGATGGAACACGTGAGATAATTTATGAAGAGGAACAAAAATTCAAAAATAATAAAGAAGGTGTTTCAGAGGAGGGATAGGGAGAGATATTGGCGTAAATAGAAGAATGGTCCATCATCAAAGTCTTCCTAGAAAACTTCGCCTTTCATCGGATGTAAGGATGAGACCAAATTACTGAAGCCAATCGAGGAGGAACCAATGTATATTTTAATTTAACAATAAGAGCAAGTTCTGCGTGTTTACAAGGTAGCAAAAGTGTAAATTAAAGATATTTAACGATAATCTGCGTTATTAATTTAATTCATCCGAAACACGGTAAATCTGGTTTGGTCAGCAGATTGATCGTGTTTCAGGTGAATTAAAATAATATACATATATACATCTCTACATACATACATGTATGTATTTAATTTTTTCATTCTGCATTTGTGTGATTGATGTTATATCATACAAATTTGTCAACCTTCACTACTGTTCAGAACACTATCTGATGCAATATCATAAATCAGCAAGTGAAAAATTAAACTAATTGTGAGCGAGAAAGTTGAATGGAAAACTGCTCATTGTCACGAAGAGGCACGCGACTTGTTTCTTTGAAACTTTGCATCTCATTCTAGTCAACTTCAACCTCAGTCAACATCCACCTCATGTTAAACAAACGAACGGGCGAGGAAAGATAACAAAAACCCTCCCAAACTCTCAAAACATGGGAGGCTATTCGAGAAAAAAAATCCGTTGCGTGAATAGTCCACGCGTGTGCAAGCACCTCGGCAATTTGAAATCTCACATCATTTTTTCCATTGTAACGGTACTTAGTATCTGTTGCGGAGTTAAGTGTATATAAGTAAAATATGTGACTTTGGGATTCATGATAAATTAGGAATAAATACACCTGCACAATTCCTTCAACCGAGTGCATCCCATAGTCCGCAAAGGACTACATCTTCCATCCCTATATAAACCCCTTCTACCCGTGAATAAAGTGTCAAACGTGTTCTTCTCTAGTGTTACGCATCGTACCTACTTCATGTCAAGACTCTCGGATCTCTGCGGCTTGTTGTCGTTCCCTCTGTCCCCCTTCTTTCAGTTTCCGGCGGTGTTCGGAAGAGGAGTGAGGATAAGGAAGAAGGATAAGGAGAGGAGCCAGCGAGAGTGCAAGGAGAGAGTTAGGTGAGAGATAAAACAGTCCTGGAGGACTCGTGAGAGATACAGCAAGAGCTTGCTGGTGAGAGCGTCTCGCCGTACGATATCTGGCGCTTGTGCGAAATGCCAGTTTGGTGAGAGCGAGAAAAACCTTGTAATCTGTCCTTTTCTGGCGAAGACAAAAGATTACACCTGTATGCAATCAAGTCGCTACACTAGAGATGTTGTCGTTACTTTCCTTTTTCCTTTATCTCTTCACCATTTGCTTCTATTTATCCGTGGAGAATCTGTAATCGCACAAATGACACCATAAATACCGTAAATGTGTCAGAAGTGGATTGAGCAAATGTCAGTAAATTTCGACATGAAGCTGTAATTATAAAGACGTATTAAGTTACACCCATATTCAAGTAGAAACAAAAGTGTTGCGATCGCATAGAGGGCGGCAGCAACCTGAATGAGAACAGTCAGTGAAAATAAACTTTTCATGTAACCAAGAAAATGATTTTTTTAAACGATTACGAAATATAATTATATTAATTCTATGTATGTATATTCTTTCATTCGGAAATATATCTGTATTTCATCTATGAACCAGGCAAAAAATTTTCCAACGAACATAAATGCTGATCAGTAGGGCGGTGACGTCAACGGGCGTGTAAGAATAAGTTATTCTCAATTCATTCACAATCTTTTACCTATTCGTGAAGCGGCGTTACCAGAAATGATCAACCTTCACAAGAGTCCATTACTAAATGAATGCGTGTGAACCAATTTGTGTTTCATTCTTAATTTGAGAAGACTTCAAAGTTTAACTATTTCAATTTTAATGAAAAAACCCTGCTTATATTTAAGAGAGAATTTATAAGAAAAAATGAAAGGCACAAACCCAGTCCTCATTGAAGAATTTCATTGCGATTGAGCTCATTAGCTTTTGCTGCTTAGCGGTGAAGCGTTTTTTGCTAAAGAAAATCTTCGCCATCACCAATGTTTCTTAAGAAGTTTTACTCCTTCTTTATTTGCTGTACCTTTTTAAATCATTTTTATTATTTAAAAAATGTGAGTAATTTAAGAGATAATACCTAAAATAGAGCGTTGACGGAAATGCAATAAAATAGCCGCCGTTGTAGAGAGAATCATAACGATCCATGGACTCTCTGACTGTAGGTAGTCCGGTCGAGTCTAGCCTTCAGAAAAAAACATTTTATGTTAATCAAAAAAAGAATACTATCACTGCGACGACGAAGATGACTGACATTAGATAAGTGAAAGATTTGACCGATATTTTTTTACTAAGGCAACCATAATAAGTATGACCATATGTTTGCAGACAAAATTAGCGCATAATGATGAATAATTGTAATTATGCAAGTAAGGAATATAATTAATTAATTTTATTGTTCAAAAGTTAAATAAAACCGATATATGTATATAATGACAAATCGATACGCATATTATATATATATATATATATTTATTCATTTATTTATTTTAATATTTATTTTATCCTCATACGATAAAAAAGAACTCTCACATCCGAACCGTACACCCGAGCTTTGCCGGATCACGGGGATCTACCACAAAGATACGGTTGAGGAAAACGAACATGGCCGAGTGTGGAGAGGAGACGCAGAGCTAGGAAAAGCGGGATCAAGGATTAATGATATAACTTAGTAATATAGGAGCGCTCTAATGGAATATATAAATATCACTTTGTGAGATTGAACAATACATGAGTATGTAAATTATAAATGGAAGCTGAACAGTCGGACCGCATCGAGATTCGCTTGTATGGAGCGTCCGATAAATAAGGGACCGCGTCCCGAATGCGCTTCTTTCTACAAAAAAGTATTTAAAAAAAATTAAGAAAAGAGTACAGCTTGAGCAAACACCTTTTTCTATTTTTTTCTCAGATCACCTCGCTTGGCAGGTATCCAATAATATCTCTTTTAGTCTGTTGCCTCGCTTCCGAGTAGAAAGTACGCGGGAAGTGCCGGCGCGCACTTGACGCACAAAGTCTTTCACACTTCTAAAGGATGTCTAATCTTTTTGGTTATGGAGAATGAACCGATCAGTTCAATTGTTTCAGTACATTCAGAGATACACTTTATAATGCAATAGTTCGAAAAAGCAGTAAATTAATTCAACCAATGATTAATATAGTTAAAGGAGCCTTGCACTGAATGATTCTAAAGTAGTGCATTAGGACCATTTTGAACTCGTGCCCTCGAATATTTGGCCCTTCTTTTGGTTAGAAAGCGTGTGGAATGGGAGAGTGGCTAACAGCTGCAACAAAAAATTTTGTTGTTCAAACTTTCCGGATATATGTTTTAGACAGATGCTCCAAGTTAAAGAATGCATATGCAAATTATTCAGTGAACTGCTCCTTTAATCACCAGATACATACGTTCTCGGAGTGGGCGAACCGACGGAAGAGTTGCCAGCGAAGGCAGCCGAATGCAGCGAAATGAGCAGGACGTAAGCGACCACGTAGCAGACGACGTGAAGGCGAATGGCTCCCGAAAAGAAGAGGATATTACTGTAGTTTTTAGATTAGGCCTTTTCCGCTATATGATAAATTCTGAAATCATATAAATTAAAATTATTTTTTCTATTGTAAGCTGTTCGGTAATTTCGCTCGAAAAATTAATCTTCCCGCCACTTTTAGCAGAACGAGAAAGATGAGAGTAACAAAGGCCGGATAGGAGAGGACGATGAAAGCAACGAGGTTGCTATGGCGTGAGGCGTAGTCACGCTCGTTGAAGGTCTCCTGGAGAGAGAGAGAGAGAGAGAGAGAGAGAGAGAGAGAGATAGAGAGAGAGAGTGGCAGGGAGACCACTTCCCGAAACGAGAAAGAGAAGTGTGGGTTTTTATTTTTTTAATAAATAAGCAGATAAGTTTACAGATTCAATTTTATTTTAAAACCTTTCATTTGCAATGTGACGGCCTGTCGAGGGGTCGGGGCCGAGCTCCTCTGGAGAGAGCGAGAAATAGAGAGAGAGCGAGAGCGAGATAGAGAGAGCGAGTGAGAGAGATATGGAGGGAGGGAGAGAGAGGGAGAGGGAAGGCGAGAGAGAGAGAGAGAGGGCGAGAGAGAGAGCGAGAGAGAGAGCGAGAGGGAGAGAGAGAGTAAGAGAATTGTCTTTCCGGAGGTGGACCGACACCATATTGTCATGCTGCCAGGTTTTGAATAGGGAAACCTCTTGAATGGGTTTATTGTATACGGTAGGTGTCCCGTATAATTGTGTCTCTTGTCTGGAGACGCTGATGAGGGATCCCGCACTTCAGTATATTCATTGGTGGACCTCTATAACAGTATCTTAAAATTATGAAATAAAGCTTCCGGAAGCAGGGGACTACTGTAGGTGCCGATTATGGTCACGGTATTCAGAGGGCAGAGATAATTACAAAGCTTGTCGAGAGGACTTCTCCACTTCGAAGAGGGATGCACGTTTGGCCTGTAGGCCTGCGCTAGGTATACAGCTTTTTCAGATTCTTTTCCCCTCCTCGGCCCATCCCATTTCAAATGTAATAAATTCTGTTACCACATTATCGACAAAGTTGATGTTCCTATGTCGATAAAGTTTTACTATTGTTTGTGGTGTAAGGTAGAGATTCGGAAGGGTAATCTTGGTTATATGGAAAATACAAAAGAAAGATACAAACTCACTTCTGGATTGGTTATGGACGAACTCGAGGGTTTCGCCCAGCGCCCGCGCCCATTCGCGCCAAACTTCACGATAGATACCTCGTGGCTGGCCATTCCATACGTAGAGATAGGGAAAGGTGAGGAAGTGATCGAAGGAAGCGAGACGAATCGGCATATGGCCTCTGAAAAGGGAGCAAAGACCTAAAAAGCTCGGTTGGAACGAGGAAGAAACATTCGATAAGCGCTCGCAACACCTCCATTCATTGCGAAGATCACTAGGGCGACAGCTTCTAACCATTCTTTTCTATGAACATATGTACATATGTATGCATATTTGTATGTAGTATGTACAGTGACGCAACAGGGAAACGTGCATACATTTGAACATAGTACGTGAATACATAAGCTAGTACCTTATTCTTACACATGAACCTATTTCTATTGAAAAAATATGCAGGCGCAGATGGATTTACCTATCATTTTACTACGGAAGTCTTGCTATGCTACCGACGCACAATAGTAAAATTGGAATACCTACTTTGACTGTTAATTTTTAATTGTTTATCTACATCTTTTAAAGGAGGGCGATAACCGAAAAGTTATGTGATATTTCAAATTGACGCGGCCCTTCGCACTCTCATTCGCGCGTGCTATTTTCACGCAGCGCGTTTGGGCGACCTGCGAAATAGCACGCGAGAATGAGAGTGAGGAATCACCGGGTAGACGCGGCAATTCGAACCTGCATTAAATATTTTTCGGTGATCGCCCTCCTTTAAGGATGTGATGACACAATGATATGAAAATTGAGGACAAATGTAAAGGCAAGTGCTAGCAGGGACGGAGAGGGATACAGTAGCCACCAGGGATGTAGAACAAAAAATAGCGGAGCTATGGGGGGACCTGGTTTCAGTATCTATGCCCATTATCTCCCTTGGAGTCTCCGCTATGTCCTAGCATAGGCTTTGTTTAATTAGGGTTCACACAAAAAAGGGCAAAAGGGTTTGCCCGCGCGCGACTCCGAACCTGGGTCTTTAGAAATTCTGCGTACGACGAAAATGCACCAAAAAGCCACAAAATAATTCATATCTCGAATATGCCTGAACGAGTACCGACGAACATCCTATCATTCGATAGCTAATTTTAGGCTCTACTTGAATAAAAATATGCGCCAAAAAGTGTCAGTGATAGCTAAGGTCGAAAAAGTGGCCTAAACATTCTCGGATCAAAAGTAGATCAAAAATGTCGTTATATGAAAAAGTTTTGTATGAGAAATTTGTTCGCCTTCACGAGAGCTATCGAGTGATATATAACATGTTGCCATAACGCCAATACGCAAGAAGAAACAGCCGCGGAAAAAGCCTCCCAAAAATTTGACATTTCACGGCCCCCTCAGGACACCTTTTCCGAAGCTCAGCCAAACGGGAGTAGGCTCATTTCAAAGCTCTCGTAATACTGAACAATAATCTGAAGGTCCCATTCTGCTGCGATCTCAAATATCCGAGTATTGATTTTTCAAATGTTCGCCCCTAACAAAATGGTTCGGCCTGTTTTTGCCTCGTATCTATCGATCCAGGTTCTTTCAGGACATGTGCAATAGATCAGTCGATGCGCCGTCAAAAACTACATGATATAAGTCTTAAAATCGTAAATCGACAAGAGGGATTTTGAGAAAGTGAGCAAATACAGAGCAAAAAAGTTCCAAAAAACGGGCTAAAAATTTGGCCACGCCCACTTCCTATACCCTCAGGCGGAATTCGCCAAATTTGTGTCCTATTAATCTTGAAGATATGCTCTATCAGCCACTATTTTTTTGAGCTTCACATCTTCTCCGAAAGAAAAGATGCAATCGCTCAAAATGGCCAACCCAGCGCTAGCGCGCGCCGAAAAGTTGCAACTTTGGCCGCTGGCGCCACCCCCAAACCCAAATCCGAAAAATCCGAAACCCATACCAAAACGTAGCCCCAATATTCATTTACCATCCTAAAAAAACCCCACCCCAAAATCTCACTCCCGCCGCCCATTACGCCGATCCGCGCGACCCCAGTAAATAATCCACAAGCGTTTCTAAGTACATTCTCTAACTAGCGGAGCTATGGGGGGACCTGGTTTCAGTATCTTTGCCCATTATCTCCCTTGGAGTCTTCGCTATGTCCTAGCATTGTTTAAATCTAATAGGGACTTTTATAAAAACGCGCAAAACGGTTTGCCCGCGCGCGACTCCGATCCCGCGTCGGTAGGCAAATAAATGTGTTCAAATGTTCGCGAAAACAATTGTGCCAGGCGGGGAACTCATCAGGCGAGAACCTGGCAATATTTTTGTAAACCCGTTTCGCCCCAATAATCTCGCGACGGGATTTTGTTTGAACATATTTAATTTCTCATTCAAAAAAAACAAATTCACTTGTCATTTGCATCTTGCAAGATTTTCATATCGGCCTGCTAATTAGGCAGTTAGATTTCATATTCAAACAACGCATTTAATTTTCTTGTTTACCCGCCATTTGCTTCTCGCAAGATATTCACAGGTACTTGCTCACTGAGCAATTAGACTGTCGTCTTTCTTCAGTTCATTTCTTCCTCTTCTTGGAGATTCTCCTCCTCATCGGAGGATACAACATACTCAAGGTTGCCTTCTTCATCATCACTAAAGAAGTGAACATCGTCATCGATTTCTGGAATTGTTTTTACAATATCATCGTTAACAACGGCATTCTCATCCGTTATCTTGTTTTCGGCTACTTCGCCATTCTGCTTTGCGGCAATCTCTTGCTGTAACTGATAAGTAAAATTATCAAGATCTTTTTCGAGCTGTTCTTGATCAATCTCCTGGACTTGCTCAATGTCTTCTTCATGCTCTTCGGGGTCATTCTCTGCCCCTTCATCGTCCTCAAGATTCAAGCCCCCAAACGGATCAACATCTGGTTCGTCAGCCAGTGCAGGAGGACTGTTTGTGATCTCATAATTTACCATTGGGTACAGTTCTCGGAAAACAATATTTCTGACAACGGCATGCTTTCCGTGCACTTTATCTTCTGTGATAAATTCTTTTGGAATCAAAAGTTTGAGATGTGCCTCAGTTTTAACTCTCGAGATGGCCACATAGAAGTGGCCGTGAGAAAATGTCGGGGTTCTCAGATCGAGTAAAACTCTTACCAATGTCTGGCCTTGACTCTTGTTAATCGTGCAAGCAAAGCACGCCCTTATCGGGAACTGTCTTCGGGTGAACTGTACAACACTGTTACGATCGAGATAATTCAGTACGATTCTCGGCAGGAATATCTCTTCTGATGGATTCACAGTCACATTTCTGCATCTCAGCAGAATGACGTTTCTGTCAGCAGAGTTTACTTTCACTGCGTTCAAGAACACACGTTTAGTGCCATTGCACAACTTATTCTCAATGTCAATGTTCCTTAGCAGCATAACTGGTGTTTGTGGTTTCAAAACTAACTTATGAGCGGGCATTCCATTGGGCGTCATCGCCTCCAAGGTTGAGATCAAATCTACTGGCATGCCCATATGCTCTGCTTCTTCAGGAATCTCAGTGATTCCTATAAACTCTTCTGCTTTTCCAGGTAGCAAGTTCATAATCTTCTCATTTAGTTTGATTACTGCATCATTTCTAACTGCGAGGATTGCTCTTTTGCTCATCTCTTCACCGTTGCAGCGGAGTTCCTCCGGATACACGGATTCTATTAGTGCGTCCTCATCGGCGCATAGCATTCTTTCAGGTACACGAATGTGCAATCCGTCAAAGTTTGCAGTTCCTTCTCCAACTTCAGTCTGATATTTCAGAAATATTTGCTGGTCCTTGTCGACACTCATGTTGACAGTCAGTTTGCACTGCTCAAACTTGTCGTAAACAGGTGCATTGTTCAGTGTGTAATTCAAGATTTGTCTATCTCGAGCACTGGGTATAACAGGTAAAATTTGCTTCCAGTCTCCACCGAGGAGAACGACACGTCCACCAAATGGTCTATCTTTCTGGTCTCTGGGTGCAGCGACCCTCATTGTTCTGTCAACAAAGCTCAAGATTGCATTCGACTGCATTGGGGCCTCATCCCAAATGATGACTTCAACTTGTCTCAAAAACTGGCCCTTGTCTGAGGTGATGTCAAGGTTTGTTTTGTCCAGCTCATCATATTCGAGCGGAATTCCAAAACCACTGTGAGCGGTCGTACCATTCTTCAATAGAGTTGCTGCAATGCCGGTTGAGGCAACAGGTAAAACAACCTTTTCGTGTGCAATGCACCAATTGATTAAGTAGTCGTAGAGGTATGTCTTTCCACAACCTCCACTTCCAGTCACAAAGAAGCAACGCTTTTCGGCACTTGTGTCAGAGATGGCAGCAATGATTTGCTCCGAAATTGCCTTTTGACCGTCATTTAGCGTGGGTTGCATTTCATCTGCTCTCTTTTCGGCCTCTCTCTTGTCTTCAGACATGAACTTTCGCTCAAGAGCTTCATTCCCTATAGGCTCAGGCAATCCAAACTGCTTGAGCGTCATGTTAGAGTGCCTTATTATCGATTGAATGTGCCTGAGGACTCTCTGCACTTTCTCTTCTTCAGAATACTTTTTCTGCTTATCGCGGTCAAGCATGTGCTCCTTGTACTTTTCAAAGAGTTCCGCAGGACTGGGTGGCTGACAATTCATCAGAATGACGCAGAAAAGTCTCAGGAATGCTCTATTATTCGGTATAGTCTCGCTTGCAAGGTTAAGACATTCGTCCCATTCCTTGTCATCTCTTAAAAGGCCTCTTGCCCGAGCAGACTCATCAAATGTTGCATATGTAGTGTTTCCATCTTCTGATTTAAGCAAATCAGCAAAGCAAGTGTAGCCTGTAAGGCTTCTCACCAGACAGTGCAGTCCGTAAAGTTCCCTGTTTCGGGGGCTGATGGGAGATAGGTACGCAATATTACGTTCAATCTGGCCAGTACGCACATATGGCTTGTACATCTTTGCCTTCTGATCCCATCTGTATCTTTCTTCAACTTCAAGATATGTCAATTTTCTTGCATCTTCGTCACGCGTATTAAGCTCCATGAAAGCCATGAATCTGGAGATGGCTCTCTCAGCTCTTTGTTCTCTCTGGGCAGCAGTATCATCAGCTTTGACAACCATATGTTGCTCGCCTTCCAGATGAATGTACAATGCTGTAACGCAATGAGATATACCATGCCTTGGCAGGCCAAGTCTGCAGTATGAAGCCTCAATTGAGGATATGCTTCTGGAAAGTTTTTGTCTCGTCAAGGTCAACCAATTGCCTGACTTTTCCATCTTTTTTCTGGTATTCATTTCTGAGTACAATGCCATTGGCATTCAGCTCATCTTCTTCCATGTCATCAATTTCCAAGGCAAGAAGGTCAACGCCCTTGAAAATGTACTTGAAAATGCACTTGAATGTAGAGATACTCGTAGAGGCCTCTACATTAATGTGACAGCCATACTTCATCAGGAGATATGGATTGTGCGGAACAACATGTCGATTCGTTGCAACTCGTGCATTCTTTCCTTTTGAGTAGACAATGTTTGCTCCGTTATCTCTCCGTCTATACAACGGATAATCGTTTTCAATCATTTCTGTTTCATCGCGATAGCCTTTTGGGTAACTTTTCGCGCATAAGAATACATTAGGTCGCCTCTTACGGCACGTCATATCAAGTTTACCTTCACAGGGACCATGAATCATACACTTTTTAATGAGTTCACGATGTCTCATTTTCTCCTCATAATAAGGGTCATCCTGGGCCTATTCAGGCGGAATCTCAGCACTGATTGTCTGGTCAATGATCTCTGGAGTGTCAACGTGACCTTTCTTAAACCAGATCAACAAGTGAATATGAGGCATTCCTCTCTGTTGATATTCAACGTTCCAGACGTTGGCAACAACTTCTCCAAGCACACCACGTTCAGTGACGTCTTTCAAAAATTCCTTTGCCTTGAGCCAAAAGATTCGGCAAACATCATCGGCAATGTCATGCCATGTCATATTAGGCGAGATGAGTTTCAGAATTTCCGTAATCTCCGGCCATTCTGGATTTCCAGTAAATGTTATGAAGCGAGATGGTTTGCCATATCTCTTTGAAAGTGCTACACATTGGTAGTACAGTCTTCGGAAGTATTTCGGGCCTCCATAAAAGCTTTCAGGGAGTGTGACATAGTTGCCAAGTGCGTATCCTTTTTCTTCAAGCTTCATCTGAACATACTTTGCATTTGCTGACACTTTGGCCAACTTATTGACTTGTTCCTCACGTTCTCTCTTTATTGCAGCCAGTCGGTCTGCCTGAATTCGCAAATAAACGTCTAATTGGAATTGCTGGGAAAGCATACCCCAGTATCTGCACCAATGCATTCTTCTTTCTTCGGGTGTATCACCTTTATCTGCGAACGTGAAATTGTAGTATTCAGATCGCGAGAGAAACTCGCGTGGCTTTACCCCAGGAAGGGGATTTTTCTTGCTCATTGTTATAAACTTTGGCATTCCAAGCTTATAAGTGCGGTTTCCGCGTGGCAACAAAAGTGTATAACTCATGGCATCCCACAGCTGGCTAAAGTGCACAAGCTTCTTATTTGTCCAAGATGATTTCTGGAAAATTCTTACTCCACGATTCAATTCTTCATGGCTCGGGCACTGCCCATCTGGGTAGACGTATATGGCTGACATGAACTTGTCGCCTTGTGGCTCATTCAATCTGCCAGGATGAATCGGATTATTCACTTGAATCATTTTTCCTCCAGCTTGAATGTTAGGTGAGAACTGTTTCACAGCCTCTTCTCTATCGAGAATGTTCAACATCACTTGGTTGGGCTTTCTATTTCGAGCCGCAGCTTTCTTCTTCTCTTCCTCGATCACTTCTTCCAGGCGCATATAGCATTTCGCGAGATGATTGTGTTCCTGTATCACATTTCGAACTCGCATGAAAATATCAAGATTGTACTTTACATTGTACTTCTTCATAAAGTCGGCACAAGCCTTTTCTGCGCGAGCAGAATCTTTGCAAATGATAAGTGAAACAAACGAAGGATTCGACATCGAGGTGCTATCTTGAGGGCTCACAATTGTTGCTTCTATTCTCCCATTAAGAACCAAGGGTACTGGGCCTCCTTTGGGAAACTCTGATTTCTTTTTCGTGTTCATAATTGCGCAGACAAATGATAGGGGAGAATTTATCATTCTCACAGTGTCATAAGTAGCTTTTCCAGCCGGCGAAAGGATGTACTCCTTAATTTTTCTCATTTCTTCAATGTCCACGAATAGTGGAAAGTCATCTTGGATCTTAACTTGACCGCCTTTGCAGCAAATGGAATCTGGTTCTCCGGGCCATCGCCATGCTTGGCAGTGCACACATTTGGTCTGTGGCGGAAGTACATAAGGCTCCGGTAGAGTACTGTAATTAATCTGGGCACGCATGAGTTGCGGCTGAACCTTTCGAGCTTGTTGCTTATAATTTGTGTAATATTCTCTTGTACCCGACTGTGGGGTTGTCATAATGGTGCTGTCATCGTCTGGGGCAGTATCAACAACCGCCAAATCAGTTATGCCTTGTTCGTTTAGTCCGAGAACTTTACAAATGATTCTCTTTACTGCTTTGGGCTGAGTACTTTGAGGTGTGTCTTTATTTTCAGTTGTTAGCGAGTGCATTAGAGCACATACATATATTCCAGTGTGCGAAGGACTCGTAATCAACGGATACTGTTGCTTGAGTTGACATCGCGCTCGGCGTCTGCCATAATATGAAACTACTCGCTTAATGCGGTCAGATAGTTCACTGCTAACAGCAATGCAGTATGGGTCATAAACTTTTGCCATCTCAGCTTTGATGACAATTAGAGCATATTCATCTGTACTCTTCTTTATAGGTAAAATGATACCTTGTCTTTTTCCAACACTAAATCCTTCAAGTCTTCCATCGCTTTCATAAGCATCAAGTGGTAGAACAACATATCGCTTATTTGAATTCAGAGCGATCGCAAACTTGTTAATAATTGCATTACTCAATTGATCGTTTTCTTCTGATAGCAGATAAATATCTCTATCGCTCAAATCAGCACACTTGAATGGAATTATCTGCACAACTTCATTGGCCGCAGTACCATTTTGGGCACATATTCTAATCATCTTTGAGTCAATCAACATCTTGGTGATGATTTCGCGGTATACTTGAGATTTAAACTCGTCAAATCTCTTCTTTCTCTGCTTTGTCAATTCGCATAAGTACTGTTCCGCATTAAAGAATAGTGCAGAAGCAGACTCTTCTGGAGTAGAGTATTTACATACTTGATTGTTCCTCTTCTTGTCCATTACTACTGGTTTGCCAAATGTTATCTCCACAAATTGTGATAATTGTGCCATGACGGTATCTCTACGCTCTTTGTCATAGAGTCGAATTGCAATGTCAGGCTTCGTCTCTATCACTCCAAGGATCCATTCGTTTTGGTCCTTCATTGGAACGAGTGCAACCTTATGTTTCATCTTACTCAGGCTCTCAGGATTTTTATTACTCAGAATGCATTCAATCAATTCTGTATTCGAGAACACAAAAATACTTTGCTTCGATTCTGTAACCAGAACCTTCAACATTGCGTCAATAATAGAGCTTTCAAAATGTCCTCCGACATACGCGGCATAAAGTGATATTGCTGATACCGAAATCTCACTTGGTTTACCTCTTCGAGACTGATGTGTCCAGCCAAACGTTTTGAGCATTTCAAGTGACTCATTTGAATAGTCGCTTTCATTTGAGCGAACTGACATTGTGGACGATGCCACACTTCTCATGGAAGCTACAGAGCCAATAGATGAACGAGAGCTCGATCTTCTAGATCTAGGAGTGGAATCAGGAGTAACACAGACTTCTGTTCCTCCAATTATCTTAATCAACTTGCATGTCTGCAAATATTGCTTCAACTGCTTTCTGAATGAAGCAGCATCAAAATTGGGCACAACTGTGGGCCGATTATTAACAATTTGCAGAGCGTGGAATATAG
Source organism: Allodiplogaster sudhausi (assembly GCA_945643635.1). NCBI lineage: Eukaryota > Metazoa > Nematoda > Chromadorea > Rhabditida > Diplogasteridae > Allodiplogaster > Allodiplogaster sudhausi. Next base: position 54,235 of record CALZFC010000286.1, on the reverse strand, counting down.
TAATTGGACCACAATTACAACCATCACTTTGCAGAGTGGTAAGATTGTCACCTGAAGGGGCGGCCACTACTTGAAGTCCGATTAAGTGATGAATACACTTTTGAATTCTGTATAATTCGTTCCGGTCAAGTTTATTCAGCGAGTCGTAAACCATGGCAAAGCGTGGCGACGACATGTTTATGACACTTAGCATAAAGTGGTTATTATTGACCAATGGAAACATAATCATCTCATAATTGCTGAAGTTGTTCGTTCTCAACTTTTGCATGCTTTCCGGATTTCTACAGTATCTTTCATACTGAACCGGATCAATTAGAAAGATATTCTTGCCGTAGCAAATTGCTTGTATTGCACAGTGCACAACTTCATCATTCAACCACTTGTTGCCGTCCAGCTTGTTTAAACTGTCGTACGTCATCTTTGCGATTGGAGCATCGGACTTGGCCGTGGAAAATTGAGCCTGATAAGGCACAAACAGTTTTTTCGGCTGTCTCGTAGATATTCGCTTTGGAGTACTAACATTCATCTGATTCATTCCAGATAACACGATTGATGGTGAGGGTTCCACTTCATTTTGAGCTTTCCGTTTCCTCCCGGAAGTTTGAACCAATGGGCTTTGCAATAAGCGCAAATCATTCATTTGCGATAGCAAAACAGAAGGGCTCTCAGTAATGTCTTCTATTCTCTTCTTCTTTAGAGAAATGGTGGTGTCTGCGACATCACTTTTACGCTTGGGTGTCTCATTAATCCTCTTTGTTACAGATGTTTTGCTCGCACTGGGCAATTTACCCTTCACTGGCGTTCGAAAAAAATTCGAATCATTCTCAGAACTTGAGCTTTTGCTTCTACTTCTAGTTATGCGGACACTCAAATCCGATTCAATGTTTCGGAGGTCAGATCTTATATCAGAACCTTTCTTTTTGCGTTCCTCTTTATGTATGAACAATGACAACAACGTTTGCTTGTACAACACCCAGCTAAAGCCGTCAATTGAAAATAAGAGTCCGTTCAGAGCACACTCTGCATATTTGCATGCGAAGAACCACGAGCATTGCTTCGCGCCCTTGCTTTGCTGTTTGCAATCTTCCAGAACACATTCGAATGAATTCGTTGCTTTTATTCTGGAAATAAAATTTCGAACGTTATCGATTATTTCCGTATACTCATCAACAGATATACGTTTATCTGAGTCACAAATTCTCATAATTCCAGTGCTCCAAGAGAAATCAGAGTAGAAGAAATGCTTCTTACGTTTATCATCAACTATTATAAATTGAGCCAGCAGACATTCACTTATCTCTCCTTCATAGGATTTCATGCAAGCTTTGTCAACAGACACATCTGTGTTCGCATTTATTATGGAGTACTTACCAACTATTGCCTTTCTTGCGGGCTCATCTTGAGCAATTCTTAGAATGCATGCTTCCACAACTTCAACATCTGGTGCTTTCACTTTCGCATTCAACTGCGACTTGATCTTTGCAACATCAAATGATGGTTGCTCAGTTGACACAATATTATTCGTTTGTGGAGTACTAGTTTTAACAGATCCATTGCTTTTAACAATCTCATTATTCTTCGTAAAATTGGTTTTGAACCTTTCGCAATGCATAACCAATTCAGAGATTTCCTTCCGGAATTCAGATGCATCAAAGTCATCTTTTATGTCCTTGCCATTACTACAAGCGTTCATGGCAAATCGGATTGCGTGAACACCAGAGTCAACTTCACGTTTCTGTTCTGTACAGGTGGCCGTCTTTACGGTTATCTCAGTCTTTATCTTCATAACGTGAGCAATTAGTCTACGAACTGCTGTTCGAATCCACTCATATGTCTTTGCAGAACTCCAAAGAGAATCATATATCGTGAGAGTGTTACTACTCTTCTCAAACAGTGCAAAGAGGAAATGTCCGTTCCTCTTATCATCAACCAGTGGGAGAAGTATTCTCTCCATAAATTTGCATTTTTCAGCTGAATAGTTATAAATAAATGATTGCACAGTCTTTGCGTCATACTTGTGATTGGCATCAGCATGTCTCAGAGATTCTGATGCTGAGATGTTCAAAAGTACTGTCTTTCCACTGTCAAACAACTCTGCAATATTCTCGAAAGCTTTCTGCACTGTCCGTTGCATCAATCTTCGCTGAGGATCTTGAACCTCACAGAACGGTGCCTCCACATCTGCGAAGGCATCATCATCAAGATTTACTTCTTCAAGAACATTGTATGGCCTAGTTATCTCAACCTCTGGGATAACGTCGGGCTTGAAAATTTTCCCTTTCCAAGAATCTTTTCGCCAAGGCGGGGTGCAAGGCTTTTTAAAGCCTTCATTTTTTGATCTTTGGCTTCTTCTGGACTTTACTTGAGTCCACTCGCCACTTTTTACATCAGGACTGGCATTTCGCACTTCTTGCTGGTTTCCTGATTCAAGGACTTGTATCATCTGTGTTCTGTATTCATTAAAATTGAAATTAATTGTTTGATCAGGAATGGGCACTTTCTTCATAGCACATTCATAAAAGTAACTTGTGAATACTCCACAGTTTACTCCATCTGGTTGTTGTGCTGCCGAAGGCCAGCAGAACATCGGCATTCGTGTATTTGGGTTCACATACTTTATCAATTCGTGCAGAGCCAAGCCAATGAAATGGCGAGAAAAATTCTTCTGATCATAACCTCCTTTAATCGAATCGTAGATATTCACAATGTTATCTTCCTTTTCATACTCAGCAAACCAGAAGTGCTGCTTGGTTGCATCGTGAACAGCAAATAATATTCTAGTAGCGCTTTTTCTGATTGAATGATTCATGTTTGCAAATGCAGCAGTTATCTCTTCTCCTTCCATCTGTCTTAGAGTTCCATTACGAAGCGCTGCTTGATTATGGTTAAAATGATCATAAATTGAGCTAAGTGAGAAGACTGTATCCTCTTCAGTGTATATCTCAGTAATTTTTCTGATGTAGTCATCCAGAATGACTGTATTTATTTGCTCATTACGATCTCTCAGTTCACGAAGTACATCTACGTTTTGCATTGGTCTTCGCTTTTCGAGCGTACCTTTCGATTTGGTCAGAATTGAGAACATGTGATTCTTTATCTCATTTGCACTGACACCGAATCTGTCATAGTCTGAATTAGTGATTAAACTATTCATTGCACTGATAAGATAGACAATGCAGTCATCAAGATCATTTTTCTTCTTTGCAAATTGCTCGAATTGAAATGTTGGATTTGCCTGACTCTGTGTCACAAACTGAATGACTTTAATGATTGCATTTTGCACGGTTACTGAACCGTGAATAATTTCTTTGTCTTTCATTGAGTCATACAAATACACAACATTTTCGCTTCTGATGAAGCATGCGCAGAACATGTGCCTTTGAAACACAACAGGTATAACAACTCTCTCAAAGTTTCTTCGGCTCTCTTCATTTAGTCCTTCAAACTGGGAATCATCAGTCCAGCTGCGACCTGTGCGCGTGTAAAAGCGGTGGATAGTGCAATAATGACTTTATTAGCATCAGATTCTTTTTTGCACCATTCAACCAGCTTTTCTTTGAAGTACTCATCAATAAGTTCTGCTGGAATTCTGGCATTTGCATCTTTCAATTCATCATATTTGCCTTTGATTCCATTGCCACCTCCTCGTAGAGGCATTATTTGATGAAGCCTTTCATTTTCAAATTTCTGATGTATCTTTGCGTGCCTTTCACTTCTCTTGATGGATGTGCTATGCACTTGGCAATTCAATGTATCCTTGCATTCAACATGTTCATAATTTTTCATTTCGGATACATTTATTTCATTGAAACCAGTTTGAGGCACTGGGGAAGCCTGTGGACAGTAGCATTGACACATCAGAGACCCTGTCCACAACAGCTCTGAGTAGGGGGAGTAGCGGGATGGGCTCAGAGGTACTCCCCCGGTTCCCTCTGAGCCCAGCGCGGCCTCTCCGCGACGACGGCCCGGCCGAAGATCGACCAACCCGCCATCACGTCGAAATCGCAAGCGCATCTGAGAAGAAATGGTCAGGTCACTGCCACCAGAGTACTGCTTACCTCCTGCAAAAGTGAATTAAATAGTTCACTGGTCTGTTATCCGCTACACATATCTTATGCGCCACGCCACATCATAAAGCAAATATGTACATACATTCATGATCGTGCACTTCTGCACCTCATTTGCACACAGGCACTAAAGAAAACATTGCTGATAGCACATCAGACAGAGCAGATACACTCTCAGTTAAGCATTTCAAAAGTGTCGTCTGTATGCTTAAACAATTAGCATGATGCCTGATCATAAGTGTATGCACATATGTATGTCATAGCAATAAAATGGGCGCAACAAAACATAAATACAAACAACGAATAATAGCAATTATTCATATCATTCGTTCATTACTTGTCTGTCTCGATGCACGTAATTCTTGTGTTCACATCATGATCACACCGATTATATTCATTATTCATATTTCTCTAACAGGCAGAATTATTTATTCAAATTGAATAGAATATCAATTCCTTCCATAATCAATTCCACTTCATTCATTCATAGCTGAGAGCTCACAATAACAAGTTATTAGCTTGCATATGATAATGACAGTTTTATTGATATTTTTCTCCAGGCGGGACTCATCAGATCAGAACCTGGTACATTGCAAACAATTAACCCGTTTCGTTCCTTTAATCTGATGACGGGTAATGCAATTGTATCTTTGACGGCACTTGAAGTTCAATCATTCAGTATACATCATACTCTAATAATTTTCAACGGAATGGTGAACAGTAAAAATTTTCTTATCCACAATTCATATCCGATCATTCGTTTCATTCTCGATTAATATTGTCAGAATACTTCAATCATTCTTTATATGGAAGAACACCGATTGATCTCCAAAATATTCACGTAATACGGAGCAAAAATCGTCGATCATTCATAATTAATAAAGGTCGTTTGGTCTTTATTGATTTATAATATTTAAAATAAATGAGATATATTCATCAGTCGTTCAGATGAAATTCATTCAAAAGAATGATATGAAGGAACATAAAGCGAACCTTGTTAATAATATTTACACACATTATAATATTGCACTGATAGCATTCTTAATCAAAATATGTCTTCAGGCGGGACTCATCAGATGAGAACCTGATACATTCAGAAACATTGACCCGTTTCGTCCCTTTAATCTCATGACGGGTTATGCAATTGAAGCTTTGAGGGCACTTGAAGTTCAATCATTCTGCACATGTATATAATAATCTGATAATTCTCAACGGAACGATGAATAGCAAAAAATAATACTTATTCACAATGCATATCCGATCATTCCTTTCTTTCTTGAGTAAAAATTTAAGAATACTTCATTCATTCGTTATTCGGAAAAAGACCCATTTTTCTCCAAAATATTCATGTGATTCAGTGTAAAAACCGGCGATCATTCTTAATAAATTAAAAACAACGGATCTTTATCGATGCATAAAATTAAAAATATATGACTCAGTCGTTCATGTTACTTTCATATTCTGGCTCAATAAAATTGATCGATCACGTATGAATAGTGCGCTTTACGACTTCGCGCATTCCTGATATGAATATCAGCAGCTGTTTGAAAGAATGATAGGAACGTACGGAAATGGAACCTTGTTAATAAACAACAAATTAATAGTGCTTTGATAGCATTCTTCACCAACATATCAGTTCAGGCGGGACTCATCAGATGAGAACCTGATACATTCAGAAACATTGACCCGTTTCGTCCCTTTAATCTCATGACGGGTTCTTTAATAAACCAGAGGTAGTACTCGTATGAATTACAGATCATTCGTCGCTTTTGTATGGCTCAGTTCAATCATTATTGGCTTTCATGACATTCAGTGAGCAGACTGCAGTTTAAAGACTTGCTGCGCCTTGGTCTTTCATTAATAAGTAGAGAGAAAGGACAGAGAGAGAGAAACAGAGAGACAGACAGAGCGAGAGCGGGAGAGAGAGAGAGAGTGGCAGAGATAGAGAAGGAGAGGGAAAAGAAAGAGAGATAGAGAAATAGAGGGAAAGAGAAAGAGAAGAGAGACAGAGAGACAGAGAGAGAGAGAGAGAGAGAGAGAGAGAGAGAGAGAGAAATAAAGAAAGTGAGAGAGATACAAAGGCAGAGATAGAGAAAGAGAGGGAAAAGAAAGACAGAGATAGAGAAATAAAGGGAAAGAGAAAGAAAGAGAGAGAGAGAGAGAAAGAGAGAGAGGAAACAGATACATACATACAGAGAGACAGAGAGAAAGAGAGAGTGAGAGAGAGAGAAAGAGAGAGAGAGAAGAGAGATAAAGAGAGAGAGAGAGATAGACACAGAAAAATAGAGAGTGAGAAAGGAAGAGAGACAGAAACAGAGAAAGAGTGAGTGAGTGAGAGAGAGAAATCAAGACAAAAGGTGAAAGAGCGGAAAACAGTGGAGTCAGATAAAATAAATAAGGTAGCCACAGAAGGCTCACCATACTGATCTTTGCGTTGGCCTATATCCCTAAGCGGATCTTTGCCTTTGGCTTTTATCCTTCACATTGGAACTTTGCCTTATTCATTAAAGAGATCAGAACAAAAAGGTAGCCCGTTCAAGTTCACCATACTGATCTATGCGGTGGCCTATATCCGTAAACGGATCTTTGCCTTTGGCCTCTATCCTTCATAGCGGATCTTTGCCGTTGCCTTTATCAGTATCGGTAAACCCAACGAGACGACCAATTCATTAAGAGAAACCAGAGAAAGAGAGATAGATATGACTGCAAACAGGTAGCCCCAGAAGGTTCACCATACTGATCTATGCGGTGGCCTATATCCGTAAACGGATCTTTGCCTTTGGCCTCTATCCTTCATAGCGGATCTTTGCCGTTGCCTTTATCAGCATGGAGTGAACCAACCGCGACCACCCATTCACAATGACTTGTGGTGGCTTATATCCATCAACGGATCTTTGCCTTTGGCCTTTATCCTTCATAGCGGATCTTTGCCTTATTCATTAAAGAGATCAGAACAAAAAGGTAGCCCGTTCAAGTTCACCATACTGATCTATGCGGTGGCCTATATCCGTAAACGGACTTTGCCTTTGGCCTCTATCCTTCATAGCGGATCTTTGCCGTTGCCTTTATCAGTATCGGTAAACCCAACCGGACGACCAATTCATTAAGAGAAACCAGAGAAAGAGAGATAGAGATGACTGCAAACAGGTAGCCCCAGAAGGTTCACCATACTGATCTATGCGGTGGCCTATATCCGTAAACGGATCTTTGCCTTTGGCCTCTATCCTTCATAGCGGATCTTTGCCGTTGCCTTTATCAGCATGGAGTGAACCAACCGCGACCACCCATTCACAATGACTTGTGGTGGCTTATATCCATCAACGGATCTTTGCCTTTGGCCTTTATCCTTCATAGCGGATCTTTGCCTTATTCATTAAAGAGATCAGAACAAAAAGGTAGCCCGTTCAAGTTCACCATACTGATCTATGCGGTGGCCTATATCCGTAAACGGATCTTTGCCTTTGGCCTCTATCCTTCATAGCGGATCTTTGCCGTTGCCTTTATCAGTATCGGTAAACCCAACGAGACGACCAATTCATTAAGAGAAACCAGAGAAAGAGAGATAGAGATGACTGCAAACAGGTAGCCCCAGAAGGTTCACCATACTGATCTATGCGGTGGCCTATATCCGTAAACGGATCTTTGCCTTTGGCCTCTATCCTTCATAGCGGATCTTTGCCGTTGCCTTTATCAGCATGGAGTGAATCAACCGCGAACACCCATTCACAATGACTTGTGGAGGCTTATATCCATCAACGGATCTTTGCCTTTGGCCTTTATTATTCATAGCGGATCTTTGCCTTATTCATTAAAGAGATCAGAACAAAAAGGTAGCCCGTTCAAGTTCACCATACTGATCTATGCGGTGGCCTATATCCGTAAACGGATCTTTGCCTTTAGCCTCTATCCTTCATAGCGGATCTTTGCCGTTGCCTTTATCAGTATCGGTAAACCCAACGAGACGACCAATTCATTAAGAGAAACCAGAGAAAGAGAGATAGAGATGACTGCAAACAGGTAGCCCCAGAAGGTTCACCATACTGATCTATGCGGTGGCCTATATCCGTAAACGGATCTTTGCCTTTGGCCTCTATCCTTCATAGCAGATCTTTGCCGTTGCCTTTATCAGCATGGAGTGAACCAACCGCGACCACCCATTCACAATGACTTGTGGTGGCTTATATCCATCAACGGATCTTTGCCTTTGGCCTTTATCCTTCATAGCGGATCTTTGCATATATTCATTCAAAAAGAGATCAGAACATAAAGGTAGCCCGTTCAAGTTCACCATACTGATCTATGCGGTGGCCTATATCCGTAAACGGATCTTTGCCTTTGGCCTCTATCCTTCATAGCGGATCTTTGCCGTTGCCTATATCAGTATCGACAAACCCAACGAGACAACCAATTCACTCACAATCAGAGAAACAGAGATAGTGCACATTAACATAACATAAACATCCACTACAGTGTAATGAGGTTAGTTGAAAATAGACTCACGTCACCGATCTATGCCATTACTTTATTCTCAGTCCATTGGACTCTTTATCCTCTTCCGAGGTCTTCAAATTCAGGCCTTTATCAGTAGTACGTGAGCCGTGTGGGTGCAGTGCAGTGCAGTGCAGTGTTAACTCATGCAAGTGATAAAAATAAATTTAAAAAAGTCTAAATTATAGTGAAATAATGCAGTGGTTAAAAAAGTAGCTTATTTGGCACAAGATTAGTCATGTAAATGGCATCCAATTTTTGAATGGAAACTGAATGAATTTATCCGAAATATACTTTTCTAGACGCTACAAAAACTGGATTGGTATCAAAAAACAAAATAATACTTTTAACCACTGCATACATGAAATTCTTTAGCTATATATAATCTAGAAAAATAAAAATAGAATAAAATCCAGTTCGCTTCATATTACCCACTTTATAACTCTCTCTTCAAAACACTATGTTCCCCACTTTATTTCTCTTTCTACAAGAGATTATATTCCTCACTTTATAACCTATTCTATAAAAAGAATGCAAATACTTCTCTCTCAACTCCTCACATTCAAATCTGAAATGGACCGCTAGATTACATCGGGACAAGGGAAAACTCACTATCAAGCAGTTGTCGATGAGAACGGCGGTTGAAGATGACGATCCCTGAGAGCGGTGAGGTCGCCCCGTCGACGATAAGAGGGACGGGTGGGACAAGTCTACTCCTATCCTCTCGCTCTCTTTCTCTTTTTCCCTAATCTACAAGGTGAACTACCTGGTGCACGCCATGCCGTCGTCATCGCCGCCTTCACGGAACGGAAGTTTTGCGTCGTAGGGTGCGCCGCAACTCGCACACGCTCTGAGAATAAAAATTTTAGGAATAATCACAAAAGTATATATCAGCCCATTTGTATATAAGAAGCTCATCCCTCCAGAGACATTATTATTTTTTATAAAATTAAATAAATGCACCCCGAACCTTTAAAAAAACCATATGGCATTCTTAATTTTCTTCACGCGATAAACAGAAAACAAGTCCCTAAATTTTCTCAAAAGATGGAATAAATATTTTGGGGCATACTGGAAATACTTCTGTAATAAATGGATTTCTAATTTTTAGTCCAACAGCAACGAAAAGAATGTCAGATTATGCAAAGGCACATATTACCTTTATCAGTATCGGTAAACCCAACGAGACGACCAATTCATTAAGAGAAACCAGAGAAAGAGAGATAGAGATGACTGCAAACAGGTAGCCCCAGAAGGTTCACCATACTGATCTATGCGGTGGCCTATATCCGTAAACGGATCTTTGCCTTTGGCCTCTATCCTTCATAGCGGATCTTTGCCGTTGCCTTTATCAGCATGGAGTGAACCAACCGCGACCACCCATTCACAATGACTTGTGGTGGCTTATATCCCTAAGCGGATCTTTGCCTTTGGCTTTTATCCTTCACATTGGAACTTTGCCTTATTCATTAAAGAGATCAGAACAAAAAGGTAGCCCGTTCAAGTTCACCATACTGATCTATGCGGTGGCCTATATCCGTAAACGGATCTTTGCCTTTGGCCTCTATCCTTCATAGCGGATCTTTGCCGTTGCCTTTATCAGTATCGGTAAACCCAACGAGACGACCAATTCATTAAGAGAAACCAGAGAAAGAGAGATAGATATGACTGCAAACAGGTAGCCCCAGAAGGTTCACCATACTGATCTATGCGGTGGCCTATATCCGTAAACGGATCTTTGCCTTTGGCCTCTATCCTTCATAGCGGATCTTTGCCGTTGCCTTTATCAGCATGGAGTGAACCAACCGCGACCACCCATTCACAATGACTTGTGGTGGCTTATATCCATCAACGGATCTTTGCATTTGGCCTTTATCCTTCATAGCGGATCTTTGCCTTATTCATTAAAGAGATCAGAACAAAAAGGTAGCCCGTTCAAGTTCACCATACTGATCTATGCGGTGGCCTATATCCGTAAACGGACTTTGCCTTTGGCCTCTATCCTTCATAGCGGATCTTTGCCGTTGCCTTTATCAGTATCGGTAAACCCAACCGGACGACCAATTCATTAAGAGAAACCAGAGAAAGAGAGATAGAGATGACTGCAAACAGGTAGCCCCAGAAGGTTCACCATACTGATCTATGCGGTGGCCTATATCCGTAAACGGATCTTTGCCTTTGGCCTCTATCCTTCATAGCGGATCTTTGCCGTTGCCTTTATCAGCATGGAGTGAACCAACCGCGACCACCCATTCACAATGACTTGTGGTGGCTTATATCCATCAACGGATCTTTGCCTTTGGCCTTTATCCTTCATAGCGGATCTTTGCCTTATTCATTAAAGAGATCAGAACAAAAAGGTAGCCCGTTCAAGTTCACCATACTGATCTATGCGGTGGCCTATATCCGTAAACGGATCTTTGCCTTTGGCCTCTATCCTTCATAGCGGATTTTTGCCGTTGCCTTTATCAGTATCGGTAAACCCAACGAGACGACCAATTCATTAAGAGAAACCAGAGAAAGAGAGATAGAGATGACTGCAAACAGGTAGCCCCAGAAGGTTCACCATACTGATCTATGCGGTGGCCTATATCCGTAAACGGATCTTTGCCTTTGGCCTCTATCCTTCATAGCGGATCTTTGCCGTTGCCTTTATCAGCATGGAGTGAATCAACCGCGAACACCCATTCACAATGACTTGTGGAGGCTTATATCCATCAACGGATCTTTGCCTTTGGCCTTTATTATTCATAGCGGATCTTTGCCTTATTCATTAAAGAGATCAGAACAAAAAGGTAGCCCGTTCAAGTTCACCATACTGATCTATGCGGTGGCCTATATCCGTAAACGGATCTTTGCCTTTAGCCTCTATCCTTCATAGCGGATCTTTGCCGTTGCCTTTATCAGTATCGGTAAACCCAACGAGACGACCAATTCATTAAGAGAAACCAGAGAAAGAGAGATAGAGATGACTGCAAACAGGTAGCCCCAGAAGGTTCACCATACTGATCTATGCGGTGGCCTATATCCGTAAACGGATCTTTGCCTTTGGCCTCTATCCTTCATAGCAGATCTTTGCCGTTGCCTTTATCAGCATGGAGTGAACCAACCGCGACCACCCATTCACAATGACTTGTGGTGGCTTATATCCATCAACGGATCTTTGCCTTTGGCCTTTATCCTTCATAGCGGATCTTTGCATATATTCATTCAAAAAGAGATCAGAACAAAAAGGTAGCCCGTTCAAGTTCACCATACTGATCTATGCGGTGGCCTATATCCGTAAACGGATCTTTGCCTTTGGCCTCTATCCTTCATAGCGGATCTTTGCCGTTGCCTATATCAGTATCGACAAACCCAACGAGACAACCAATTCACTCACAATCAGAGAAACAGAGATAGTGCACATTAACATAACATAAACATCCACTACAGTGTAATGAGGTTAGTTGAAAATAGACTCACGTCACCGATCTATGCCATTACTTTATTCTCAGTCCATTGGACTCTTTATCCTCTTCCGAGGTCTTCAAATTCAGGCCTTTATCAGTAGTACGTGAGCCGTGTGGGTGCAGTGCAGTGCAGTGCAGTGTTAACTCATGCAAGTGATAAAAATAAATTTAAAAAAGTCTAAATTATAGTGAAATAATGCAGTGGTTAAAAAAGTAGCTTATTTGGCACAAGATTAGTCATGTAAATGGCATCCAATTTTTGAATGGAAACTGAATGAATTTATCCGAAATATACTTTTCTAGACGCTACAAAAACTGGATTGGTATCAAAAAACAAAATAATACTTTTAACCACTGCATACATGAAATTCTTTAGCTATATATAATCTAGAAAAATAAAAATAGAATAAAATCCAGTTCGCTTCATATTACCCACTTTATAACTCTCTCTTCAAAACACTATGTTCCCCACTTTATTTCTCTTTCTACAAGAGATTATATTCCTCACTTTATAACCTATTCTATAAAAAGAATGCAAATACTTCTCTCTCAACTCCTCACATTCAAATCTGAAATGGACCGCTAGATTACATCGGGACAAGGGAAAACTCACTATCAAGCAGTTGTCGATGAGAACGGCGGTTGAAGATGACGATCCCTGAGAGCGGTGAGGTCGCCCCGTCGACGATAAGAGGGACGGGTGGGACAAGTCTACTCCTATCCTCTCGCTCTCTTTCTCTTTTTCCCTAATCTACAAGGTGAACTACCTGGTGCACGCCATGCCGTCGTCATCGCCGCCTTCACGGAACGGAAGTTTTGCGTCGTAGGGTGCGCCGCAACTCGCACACGCTCTGAGAATAAAAATTTTAGGAATAATCACAAAAGTATATATCAGCCCATTTGTATATAAGAAGCTCATCCCTCCAGAGACATTATTATTTTTTATAAAATTAAATAAATGCACCCCGAACCTTTAAAAAAACCATATGGCATTCTTAATTTTCTTCACGCGATAAACAGAAAACAAGTCCCTAAATTTTCTCAAAAGATGGAATAAATATTTTGGGGCATACTGGAAATACTTCTGTAATAAATGGATTTCTAATTTTTAGTCCAACAGCAACGAAAAGAATGTCAGATTATGCAAAGGCACATATTACCTTTATCAGTATCGGTAAACCCAACGAGACGACCAATTCATTAAGAGAAACCAGAGAAAGAGAGATAGAGATGACTGCAAACAGGTAGCCCCAGAAGGTTCACCATACTGATCTATGCGGTGGCCTATATCCGTAAACGGATCTTTGCCTTTGGCCTCTATCCTTCATAGCGGATCTTTGCCGTTGCCTTTATCAGCATGGAGTGAACCAACCGCGACCACCCATTCACAATGACTTGTGGTGGCTTATATCCATCAACGGATCTTTGCCTTTGGCCTTTATTATTCATAGCGGATCTTTGCCTTATTCATTAAAGAGATCAGAACAAAAAGGTAGCCCATTCAAGTTCACCATACTGATCTATGCGGTGGCCTATATCCGTAAACGGATCTTTGCCTTTGGCCTCTATCCTTCATAGCGGATCTTTGCCGTTGCCTTTATCAGTATCGGTAAACCCAACGAGACGACCAATTCATTAAGAGAAACCAGAGAAAGAGAGATAGATATGACTGCAAACAGGTAGCCCCAGAAGGTTCACCATACTGATCTATGCGGTGGCCTATATCCGTAAACGGATCTTTGCCTTTGGCCTCTATCCTTCATAGCGGATCTTTGCCGTTGCCTTTATCAGCATGGAGTGAACCAACCGCGACCACCCATTCACAATGACTTGTGGTGGCTTATATCCATCAACGGATCTTTGCCTTTGGCCTTTATCCTTCATAGCGGATCTTTGCCTTATTCATTAAAGAGATCAGAACAAAAAGGTAGCCCGTTCAAGTTCACCATACTGATCTATGCGGTGGCCTATATCCGTAAACGGACTTTGCCTTTGGCCTCTATCCTTCATAGCGGATCTTTGCCGTTGCCTTTATCAGTATCGGTAAACCCAACCGGACGACCAATTCATTAAGAGAAACCAGAGAAAGAGAGATAGAGATGACTGCAAACAGGTAGCCCCAGAAGGTTCACCATACTGATCTATGCGGTGGCCTATATCCGTAAACGGATCTTTGCCTTTGGCCTCTATCCTTCATAGCGGATCTTTGCCGTTGCCTTTATCAGCATGGAGTGAACCAACCGCGACCACCCATTCACAATGACTTGTGGTGGCTTATATCCATCAACGGATCTTTGCCTTTGGCCTTTATCCTTCATAGCGGATCTTTGCCTTATTCATTAAAGAGATCAGAACAAAAAGGTAGCCCGTTCAAGTTCACCATACTGATCTATGCGGTGGCCTATATCCGTAAACGGATCTTTGCCTTTGGCCTCTATCCTTCATAGCGGATCTTTGCCGTTGCCTTTATCAGTATCGGTAAACCCAACGAGACGACCAATTCATTAAGAGAAACCAGAGAAAGAGAGATAGAGATGACTGCAAACAGGTAGCCCCAGAAGGTTCACCATACTGATCTATGCGGTGGCCTATATCCGTAAACGGATCTTTGCCTTTGGCCTCTATCCTTCATAGCGGATCTTTGCCGTTGCCTTTATCAGCATGGAGTGAATCAACCGCGAACACCCATTCACAATGACTTGTGGAGGCTTATATCCATCAACGGATCTTTGCCTTTGGCCTTTATTATTCATAGCGGATCTTTGCCGTTGCCTTTATCAGTATCGGTAAACCCAACGAGACGACCAATTCATTAAGAGAAACCAGAGAAAGAGAGATAGAGATGACTGCAAACAGGTAGCCCCAGAAGGTTCACCATACTGATCTATGCGGTGGCCTATATCCGTAAACGGATCTTTGCCTTTGGCCTCTATCCTTCATAGCAGATCTTTGCCGTTGCCTTTATCAGCATGGAGTGAACCAACCGCGACCACCCATTCACAATGACTTGTGGTGGCTTATATCCATCAACGGATCTTTGCCTTTGGCCTTTATCCTTCATAGCGGATCTTTGCATATATTCATTCAAAAAGAGATCAGAACAAAAAGGTAGCCCGTTCAAGTTCACCATACTGATCTATGCGGTGGCCTATATCCGTAAACGGATCTTTGCCTTTGGCCTCTATCCTTCATAGCGGATCTTTGCCGTTGCCTATATCAGTATCGACAAACCCAACGAGACAACCAATTCACTCACAATCAGAGAAACAGAGATAGTGCACATTAACATAACATAAACATCCACTACAGTGTAATGAGGTTAGTTGAAAATAGACTCACGTCACCGATCTATGCCATTACTTTATTCTCAGTCCATTGGACTCTTTATCCTCTTCCGAGGTCTTCAAATTCAGGCCTTTATCAGTAGTACGTGAGCCGTGTGGGTGCAGTGCAGTGCAGTGCAGTGTTAACTCATGCAAGTGATAAAAATAAATTTAAAAAAGTCTAAATTATAGTGAAATAATGCAGTGGTTAAAAAAGTAGCTTATTTGGCACAAGATTAGTCATATAAATGGCATCCATTTTTTGAATGGAAACTGAATGAATTTATCCGAAATATACTTTTCTAGACGCTACAAAAACTGGATTGGTATCAAAAAACAAAATAATACTTTTAACCACTGCATACATGAAATTCTTTAGCTATATATAATCTAGAAAAATAAAAATAGAATAAAATCCAGTTCGCTTCATATTACCCACTTTATAACTCTCTCTTCAAAACACTATGTTCCCCACTTTATTTCTCTTTCTACAAGAGATTATATTCCTCACTTTATAACCTATTCTATAAAAAGAATGCAAATACTTCTCTCTCAACTCCTCACATTCAAATCTGAAATGGACCGCTAGATTACATCGGGACAAGGGAAAACTCACTATCAAGCAGTTGTCGATGAGAACGGCGGTTGAAGATGACGATCCCTGAGAGCGGTGAGGTCGCCCCGTCGACGATAAGAGGGACGGGTGGGACAAGTCTACTCCTATCCTCTCGCTCTCTTTCTCTTTTTCCCTAATCTACAAGGTGAACTACCTGGTGCACGCCATGCCGTCGTCATCGCCGCCTTCACGGAACGGAAGTTTTGCGTCGTAGGGTGCGCCGCAACTCGCACACGCTCTGAGAATAAAAATTTTAGGAATAATCACGAAAGTATATATCAGCCCATTTGTATATAAGAAGCTCATCCCTCCAGAGACATTATTATTTTTTTATAAAATTAAATAAATGCACCCCGAACCTTTAAAAAAACCATATGGCATTCTTAATTTTCTTCACGCGATAAACAGAAAACAAGTCCCTAAATTTTCTCAAAAGATGGAATAAATATTTTGGGGCATACTGGAAATACTTCTGTAATAAATGGATTTCTAATTTTTAGTCCAACAGCAACGAAAAGAATGTCAGATTATGCAAAGGCACATATTACCACAATATAATGTGTAGCAAAGGTTAATATTTTCAATAACATGAAGCTCTGAAAAATTATGCTTCTAATTGAATGAAAAGGAATGAAATTACATACCCCATAAATCATCCATGAAAGCTTCTAATATGGCGTGAAAGCACAAAAGAATCCTGTCCTCCAAATCCGCATTACAGTACACTGCTAATTAAAAAAAACCTAAATTGTTAACTCCAAAAAATAAAACCCCTTAAAAATTTTTCATTATAAATATGCCTTAATTCGTACCTTCGAAGTAATGAGAAATGAAGTAATGCAAAAGTAGCGTGTCAAACGACTTTTCAAAACCTAAACCAAATTACAGTATCCAGCTCCAATTAAAAAAGTTTAAAGATGATATCAAAAATCATTTAGGGACGTCAAATAGTTGCACTTACTTTTCCACAACTAATCCAATCTTCGAAAAGTGCATCACAGAACCCTCTCGGATTCGAAAACAGTATGAAAGTAAACATAAAATGATTACACCAACATCAAAACTACAGTATCCAAATTTTAAATCCACATTCCATTACCCCATTCTTATACGAAAAAATTTTTCTTACACTAACATATTATTATACTTACTTCAAATTAAACACTCATGAAAGTTTTTAAGATGGTGTGAATGCACTACAGTATCCTGTCTTCCAAATCCGCATTAGAGTAAACCGTTAATTCAATAAGCTTAAAATGTTAACTAATAAAAAAAATAACCATGAACCATGGATTTCACTCAAATGCTTACTTTAACTATGCGATGGCCTATATCCGTAAACGGATCTTTGCCTTTGGCCTCTATCCTTCATAGCGGATCTTTGCCGTTGCCTTTATCAGCATGGAGGAACCAACCGCGACCACCCATTCACAATGACTTGTGGTGGCTTATATCCATCAACGGATCTTTGCCTTTGGCCTTTATCCTTCATAGCGGATCTTTGAATATATTCATTCAAAAAGAGATCAGAACAAAAAGGTAGCCCGTTCAAGTTCACCATACTGATCTATGCGGTGGCCTATATCCGTAAACGGATCTTTGCCTTTGGCCTCTATCCTTCATAGCGGATCTTTGCCGTTGCCTATATCAGTATCGACAAACCCAACGAGACAACCAATTCACTCACAATCAGAGAAACAGAGATAGTGCACATTAACATAACATAAACATCCACTACAGTGTAATGAGGATAGTTGAAAATAGACTCACGTCACCGATCTATGCCATTACTTTATTCTCAGTCCATTGGACTCTTTATCCTCTTCCGAGGTCTTCAAATTCAGGCCTTTATCAGTAGTACGTGAGCCGTGTGGGTGCAGTGCAGTGCAGTGCAGTGTTAACTCATGCAAGTGATAAAAATAAATTTAAAAAAGTCTAAATTATAGTGAAATAATGCAGTGGTTAAAAAAGTAGCTTATTTGGCACAAGATTAGTCATGTAAATGGCATCCAATTTTTGAATGGAAACTGAATGAATTTATCCGAAATATACTTTTCTAGACGCTACAAAAACTGGATTGGTATCAAAAAACAAAATAATACTTTTAACCACTGCATACATGAAATTCTTTAGCTATATATAATCTAGAAAAATAAAAATAGAATAAAATCCAGTTCGCTTCATATTACCCACTTTATAACTCTCTCTTCAAAACACTATGTTCCCCACTTTATTTCTCTTTCTACAAGAGATTATATTCCTCACTTTATAACCTATTCTATAAAAAGAATGCAAATACTTCTCTCTCAACTCCTCACATTCAAATCTGAAATGGACCGCTAGATTACATCGGGACAAGGGAAAACTCACTATCAAGCAGTTGTCGATGAGAACGGCGGTTGAAGATGACGATCCCTGAGAGCGGTGAGGTCGCCCCGTCGACGATAAGAGGGACGGGTGGGACAAGTCTACTCCTATCCTCTCGCTCTCTTTCTCTTTTTCCCTAATCTACAAGGTGAACTACCTGGTGCACGCCATGCCGTCGTCATCGCCGCCTTCACGGAACGGAAGTTTTGCGTCGTAGGGTGCGCCGCAACTCGCACACGCTCTGAGAATAAAAATTTTAGGAATAATCACGAAAGTATATATCAGCCCATTTGTATATAAGAAGCTCATCCCTCCAGAGACATTATTATTTTTTATAAAATTAAATAAATGTATAATGTGTAGCAAAGGTTAATATTTTCAATAACATGAAGCTCTGAAAAATTATGCTTCTAATTGAATGAAAAGGAATGAAATTACATACCCCATAAATCATCCATGAAAGCTTCTAATATGGCGTGAAAGCACAAAAGAATCCTGTCCTCCAAATCCGCATTACAGTACACTGCTAATTAAAAAAACCTAAATTGTTAACTCCAAAAAATAAAACCCCTTAAAAATTTTTCATTATAAATATGCCTTAATTCGTACCTTCGAAGTAATGAGAAATGAAGTAATGCAAAAGTAGCGTGTCAAACGACTTTTCAAAACCTAAACCAAATTACAGTATCCAGCTCCAATTAAAAAAGTTTAAAGATGATATCCAAAATCATTTAGGGACGTCAAATAGTTGCACTTACTTTTCCACAACTAATCCAATCTTCGAAAAGTGCATCACAGAACCCTCTCGGATTCGAAAACAGTATGAAAGTAAACATAAAAAGATTACACCAACATGAAAACTACAGTATCCAAATTTTAAATCCACATTCCATTACCCCATTCTTATACAAAAAAATTTTTCTTACACTAACATATTATTATACTTACTTCAAATTAAACACTCATGAAAGTTTTTAAGATGGTGTGAATGCACTACAGTATCCTGTCTTCCAAATCCGCATTAGAGTAAACCGTTAATTCAATAAGCTTAAAATGTTAACTAATAAAAAAAATAACCATGAACCATGGATTTCACTCAAATGCTTACTTTAACTATTATACGTATCCTAATAAAACGTTATCTGAACAAAAAAGACGAGATTCGAAACTTGGTGCCTCATAAATAAAAAAATAGAGCTGCTTCACTTTCTCTGTTTCTTGCGCTCCCTCTGTCAGCTTCCCGCTCTCTGTGCTTCTCTCTCTCTCTCTGCGCTTGCCTTTCTCTACTTTTCTTTCCGATTCTCTCGCTCTCTTCCCTCTCTCTGCTTCTCTTCCTCTCTCCTTCACTCTCATTGTTCCCCCTCTTCTCTTTCTCTCTCTCTCTCTCTCTGCACAACCCATTCTTTCTGCTTCCCTCTTTCTCCATTTCTCTCTGCGTATCCTTTCTCCCTGCATCGCACTCTCCGCTCTCTCTCTGCTTCTCTCTCTATCTGCTTCCTTCTCTCGTTCTTTATAGCCCTATCTCTCTCCCTCCTTTCCTTTCTCGGCTTTCTCCCTGCCTATCTTTCGCTCTGCCTCCCTCACTCTGCTCTCTCTCCCTCTGTACTCTTTCTCTCTCTGCTAGCCCTTCCATGCTTTTCTCTCTGCTTCTCTCCCTCTGCTTATCTTTCTCTCTGGTTCTATTGCTACCTTTTCGTTGTTTTTCCCTATCTCAATGCTTTCATCTCTACTGCCTACGTACCACTTTCTCTCTGCTTCACACACTCAGCTTTTCTCTCTCTCTCTCGCTCTCTCTCCATGCTTCCTTTTGTCTGTACAATGTCATGTCTATATGCATCAACATCAGTTTATCAATGGAAAAGTTGTAGTCCAAAACACTAGTGATCCTCACAAGAAAAAAACTTATCAAGAGCAAATTGTATTTTTACTTTTTAAGTCTTGCTTAAAATTTAACTTTTGCTATTAATTTCCCCGCCAAAAATCAACTCAAAAAATTAACATTCCTTCAAATTAGCTTACGTCATTACAGTACCCCATCCGCATTCGAAAACAGAATAGTTAACACCTAAAAATAATTATATTTTCATATGAACAACTGGATTCAGGCTTTCAAATACAGATTACAATACCCCACTCGAATTCGAAAACAATAAAAAAACATATCAACTAATAATAATAATATTTACATCCCAACTACGGTATCCAATCTTTAAATCCACATTACAGTACCCCAAACCAGTTTATAAAAGCAATAACCTCAAGTATTATTATACTTTAATCCCACCTACAGTACTCTGGATTCCAAATCACATTACAGTACCCAGGTGCATTTGAGAACAGAAAAAGGTTAATATTGAAAAGTTGATTATACTAAAATCAAAAGCAAATGCACATTACAGTAAAACCACCGTATTCGCAAAATTGTTCACAGCCTAAAAAAGAAAAATAAGAACTATACTTTCACATAAATAAACAACCAAGTTAGACCAAAATTTATTAAATAAATACATTAAATGTGGTTACGCACAAAAAAAGACAACAAGTTGTAGTCCTAAACAATAAGGATCCTCACAAGACAAAAATTAGGAAGAGCAATTTTATTAATTTTTATTTATTCTAATCCTTGCTTAAAATCTATCTTTTACAATTAATTCCCCCCCTAACCGACGAAAATAAACTCAACACAAAATTTTGTTTACATTGGTTCAAATTATCGTACCTAAATCCCATTAATATCACCAAAAAAGAAAGCACCTCAAATAATAATAAATGTTTGCATTATATCCGTACACCCTGAAAGATTCAACAATAAATTAAGTCTCTTAAACCCAATAAAATAGTTTTTATTTTAGCTCAATTTCTGTGAACGCGGATATAAAACAAAAATGGTGTACAACCACCGTAACCCAGTCAGCCACATTTTAGAGTATCTCTGTTTCTTAATAGATAATTACAATTCCATTCCATTCACAGATCTTCAAAATATTCCATTAAAAAAACTTGATAGTGCAAACAACTCCTAACCTTACAAAAGTATTTTGCTCCCAAAAGTACCGTTTAATAAACCACAGCGAATATGTGATCGCATTAAAACATTTTATTGTGTTGTATCTAAATTTCATAAATATCTCTTAAAAAAGAATTTGCCTCTTAGCAAAGCAGCGACAAACACAATGTTTTACGAACAAATAAATCCCTTTGACAGTCCAAATATAAACTATCCGCATGACTAAAATACTGAAAAATAGTGGAAAAAAGCATACCTGAAAATCCTTTAAACTTATATTGAAGATGGAGATATCATTAAACCTATCTAACTATTCCACCTATAGATTACATGACCCTTAAAATTGCAAAAAAACTTATTTGAGAAAATCCCGGTACCCTAAACTAAGTTTTATTTGTACAATATCCCTTTAATAAAAAAAATGAAACGCAAAGAGCATCAAATACATATATCTTTTTGAAAAAAAACTGTTATCTCAAAACTAATAAGGGAAAAAAATTATAAAGGATTTCAATAACCATCCATAAATAACGTGTAAACTCTAAATAAAGGTACCATTAAAATCTTGAGTGGCCGGTGTGGCCGAAGTCCGGCCGACATCATGGAGCGGTAGGCGTTGCTGTCGCCTACACGCCTTCTGAAAAAGAAATACTTTGAAACAGCTTAGTGAACAGACAATTTAAAAAGTTTAAAGAACTAAAGGATTTCCATCCTCTATAAAAGCAAGTTTATTTTTTTTACGTTTTGTCTATTTGTTCATATAATTGGAATAAATGTTTTTAAAAAAATTTGAATATAAATATAAAAGTCTAGACGAAATAAAGTAAATTTAGAGTATGAAGATTAAACATTTCGTAATATCAATCAAACGTATAGTTAGCAACAACCGTCTTTAAAATATTCAGGGAAAAAAACCCGATTTGTCAACCAACAACGCATTGAATACTCTAACATTAGGAAAAAAAACGCATGACTACTACACGAAGCTTTTGGCAAAAAAGCACTTCGTAATAAACGTTCGAATTACAAGAATATCTTTGGTTAAAATATAAAGAAGTATTCAAACAATCGTTATAGCCAAAATATCTTGAGTAAAGAGCTATACCCACCTTTTATTTAACACCGGAAAAGAATAATTAACGTGATTAATGGGCAAAAAGTAAACTTAAAACATGTTCAACGTATACGAAATGTTTAACCTTCATCACACAAAATAAAGTTTCAAAAAATAGCCAACCATTCGAGGCGACCGCGATCCTTGCGTCCCTTGGCACCGGCGAACGCGTTCTCCGGCGGCTTCCGTGTAGTCGCCACTACAAAGGAAAATGTAAAATGGCTAGAATATATGTGAATTCTTTATAAAGAAAAATAAGCAAGAATGTCTATAAACATCGACTAACAGGTAAATTTAAATCGAATTAAAACGAACATCAAGCAGTCATGATATAATCATAATCGCTGATTATATCCGATATTAAAAAAAGAAAACAAAACATACGTACCGTAGGCGACGATGCCGTTGAGCACGTGGAGAGAGCAGCAGAACTCAGCCGAAATCCTGTCGCCCAAGAAAGACAAAACGTTTTTTTAGAAGTGCACCAGGCAACATAGTGCATATGTGTTCATAAATAGTTTTTGATACTTTCAGCTGTTTTTAACGTTATTTTAACGTTATTCTATATTTATTTTGCAAAAATGATCAATTAAAAAAAGAGATGCTGAAACGGATCATTCTAAGTCCACTTTCCAAAAATATATGAGCTATTAGAGTGAAGTGTACCAGACAGGACATGATACTTACACACCAGGTGCCATAACGTACCCAACTAAAAGATTGCTGACATGTTTTAGCCGAAAATGTGTTCTCTATGTTGATTTAAAATGTCGTTTTTCGTTTAATAAAAAAGAAACCAAAACCACGTTCAAAAATAACAATTAATTCTCCTCTATCTTTGATATAATTCTCCTCTAACTTTCTCATCTACTGCTTAAGACTCATTACTGAAGCGCGCAAAAGAGTTTGCTCGCGCGCGGATTCGAACCTGGGTCGGTAGAAAACCTGCGTGCGATGAAAATGCACCAAAAAGCCACAAAATAATTCATATCTCGAATATGCCTGAACCGAAACCGACCATCAACCTATCATTCGATAGCTAATTTTAGGCTCTATTTGGAAAAAAATATACCCCAAAAAGTGTCAGTGATAGCTAAGGTCAAAAAAGTGGCCTAAACATTCTCGGACCAAAAGTAGATCAAAAACGTCAATATATGAAAACATTTTGTATGACAAAGTTGTTCGCCTTCTCGAGAGCTACAGAATCATATATAACATGTTGCCATAACGTCAATACCCGAGTAGAAACAGCCGCGGAAATGACCTCCCAAAATTTCGAGATTTCACGGCCCCCTCAGGGTACTTTCCCGGAACGCCAGCCAAACGGGAGTAGGCTCATTTCAAAGCTCTCGTAAAACTGTTCAATATTCAGAATGTCCCGTCACGCTCCAGTCCCTAATCTGCGAGTATTGATTTCTTTCAAATGTTCGCCTCTAACAAAATGGGTCCGCCTGTTTTTGCCTCGTATCTATCGATCTAGGCAACTTCAGGAGACGGGCTATAGATCAATCGATGCGCCGTCCAAAACTACATGATATATGTCGAAACAAAGAAAATCGTGGGTACAGATTTTGAGAAAGTGAGCAAATACAGAGCAAAAAAGGGCCAAAAAAGGGGGTCAAAATTTGGCCACGCCCCCTGGGCACCCCTGAGGCACTATCAACAAACCAACCAGGAATCTTAATAATTAAGACATGGTCTATCGACTCATATTTTTTTCATTAGCCAACTCCTCTCCGTTTAAAAGATACAAACGCTCAAAGTGGCCAACCCAGTGTAAGCGCGCTCCGAAAAGTTGCAACTTTGACCGCTGGCGCCACCCCAAACCCAAATCCCAAAATCCCAAACCAATACCAAAACGTAGCCCCAATATTCATTTACCATCCTAAAAAAATACCACTCGAAAATCTCAACCCTACCGCCCACCACGCCGCTCCGCGCAAACCCCGGCAATAATGGACAAGCGTTTCTAAGTACACTCTCTAACTAGCGGAGCTATGGGGGGACCTGGTTTCAGTATCTTTGCCCATTCTCTCCCTTGTAGTCTCCGCTATGTCCTAGCATTGGTTTTGTTTAATTAGGGTTCACACAAAAGAGCGCAAAACGGTTTGCCCGCGAGCGACTCCGAACCTGGGTCGTTAGAAAATCTGCGTGCGACGAAAATGCACCAAAAAGCCACAAAATAATTCATATCTCGAATATGCCTGTATCAAATCCCATGATCTACCTATCATTCGATAGCTAATTTTAGGCTCTATCTGAATAAAAATATGCCCCAAAAAGTGTCAGTGATAGCTAAGGTCGAAAAAGTGGCCTAAACATTCTCGGACCAAAAGTAGATCAAAAACGTCGTTGTATGAAAAAGTTTTGTATGAGAAAGTTGTTCGTCTTCTCGAGAGCTACAGAAACATATATAACATGTTGTCATAACGCCAATCCCCGAGAAAAAACAGGCGCGGAAAGGGCCTCATAAAAATTCGACATTTCACGGCCCCCTCAGGGTACTTTTCCGGAATCCCAGCCAAACGCGAGTAGGCTCATTTCAAAGCACTCGTAAAACTGTACAATATTCTGAATGTCCCATAACGCTCCGGTCCCAAATCTCCGAGTACTAATTTTTCAAAGGTTCGCTCCTAACAAAATGGGTTCGCCTGTTTTTGCCTCGTATCTATCGATCTAGGTACTTTCAGTAGATCAGCTATAGATCAGTCGATGCGCCGTCCAAAACTACATGATATATGTCGAAACAAAGAAAATCGCGGGTACAGATTTTGAGAAAGTGAGCAAATACAGAGCAAAAAAGGGCCAAAAAAAGGACTAAAACTTTGGCCACGCCCACAGGAAAGACCCTCGGGCGGAATTCGCCCAATTTGTGTCCTATTAATCTTGAAGACATACTCTATCAGCCACTATTTTTTCCAGCTTCCCATCTTCTTCGAAACAAAAGATAGAAACGCTCAAACTCGCCAACCCAGCGCAAGCGCACGTCGAAAAGTTCCAACTTTGACCGCCGGCGCCGACCCCAAAACCAAATCCTAAAAATCCCAAACCCATACCATATCGTAGCCCCAATATTCATTTTCCATCCTAAAAAAACCCCACTCGAAAATCTCACTCCCACCGCCCACCACGCTGCTCCGCGCAAACCCGGTAAATATTGAACAAGCAATGCTAAGTAGATTCTCTAACTAGCGGAGCTATGGGGGGACCTGGTTTCAGTATCGCCGCCCATTATCTCCCTTGGAGTGTGGGCTATGTCCTAGCATAGGATTTGTTTGATTAGGGTTCACACAAAAGCACGCAAAAGTGTTTGCCCGCGCGCGACTCCGAACCAGGGTTGGTTGAATATCTGTGTGCGGTGAAAATGCACCAAAAAGCCACAAAATAATTCATTTCTCGAATATGCCTGGATGAAATGAGAAGTATCACCCACCATTCGATAGCTAATTTTAGGCTCTATTCGAATAAAAATATGCGCCAAAAAGTTCCAGTGATAGGTAAGGTCGAAAAAGTGGCCTGAACATTCTAGGACCAAAAGTAGATCAAAAACGTCGTTGTATGAAAAAGTTTTGTATGAGAAAGTTGTTCGTCTTCTCGAGAGCTACAGAAACATATATAACATGTTGTCATAACGCCAATCCCCGAGAAAAAACAGGCGCGGAAAGGGCCTCATAAAAATTCGACATTTCACGGCCCCCTCAGGGTACTTTTCCGGAATCCCAGCCAAACGCGAGTAGGCTCATTTCAAAGCACTCGTAAAACTGTACAATATTCTGAATGTCCCATAACGCTCCGGTCCCAAATCTCCGAGTACTAATTTTTCAAAGGTTCGCTCCTAACAAAATGGGTTCGCCTGTTTTTGCCTCGTATCTATCGATCTAGGTACTTTCAGTAGATCAGCTATAGATCAGTCGATGCGCCGTCCAAAACTACATGATATATGTCGAAACAAAGAAAATCGCGGGTACAGATTTTGAGAAAGTGAGCAAATACAGAGCAAAAAAGGGCCAAAAAAAGGACTAAAACTTTGGCCACGCCCACAGGAAAGACCCTCGGGCGGAATTCGCCCAATTTGTGTCCTATTAATCTTGAAGACATACTCTATCAGCCACTATTTTTTCCAGCTTCCCATCTTCTTCGAAACAAAAGATAGAAACGCTCAAACTCGCCAACCCAGCGCAAGCGCACGTCGAAAAGTTCCAACTTTGACCGCCGGCGCCGACCCCAAAACCAAATCCTAAAAATCCCAAACCCATACCATATCGTAGCCCCAATATTCATTTTCCATCCTAAAAAAACCCCACTCGAAAATCTCACTCCCACCGCCCACCACGCTGCTCCGCGCAAACCCGGTAAATATTGAACAAGCAATGCTAAGTAGATTCTCTAACTAGCGGAGCTATGGGGGGACCTGGTTTCAGTATCGCCGCCCATTATCTCCCTTGGAGTGTGGGCTATGTCCTAGCATAGGATTTGTTTGATTAGGGTTCACACAAAAGCGCGCAAAAGTGTTTGCCCGCGCGCGACTCCGAACCAGGGTTGGTTGAATATCTGTGTGCGGTGAAAATGCACCAAAAAGCCACAAAATAATTCATTTCTCGAATATGCCTGGATGAAATGAGAAGTATCACCCACCATTCGATAGCTAATTTTAGGCTCTATTCGAATAAAAATATGCGCCAAAAAGTTCCAGTGATAGGTAAGGTCGAAAAAGTGGCCTGAACATTCTAGGACCAAAAGTAGATCAAAAACGTCGTTGTATGAAAAAGTTTTGTATGAGAAAGTTGTTCGTCTTCTCGAGAGCTACAGAAACATATATAACATGTTGTCATAACGCCAATCCCCGAGAAAAAACAGGCGCGGAAAGGGCCTCATAAAAATTCGACATTTCACGGCCCCCTCAGGGTACTTTTCCGGAATCCCAGCCAAACGCGAGTAGGCTCATTTCAAAGCACTCGTAAAACTGTACAATATTCTGAATGTCCCATAACGCTCCGGTCCCAAATCTCCGAGTACTAATTTTTCAAAGGTTCGCTCCTAACAAAATGGGTTCGCCTGTTTTTGCCTCGTATCTATCGATCTAGGTACTTTCAGTAGATCAGCTATAGATCAGTCGATGCGCCGTCCAAAACTACATGATATATGTCGAAACAAAGAAAATCGCGGGTACAGATTTTGAGAAAGTGAGCAAATACAGAGCAAAAAAGGGCCAAAAAAAGGACTAAAACTTTGGCCACGCCCACAGGAAAGACCCTCGGGCGGAATTCGCCCAATTTGTGTCCTATTAATCTTGAAGACATACTCTATCAGCCACTATTTTTTCCAGCTTCCCATCTTCTCCGAAACAAAAGATAGAAACGCTCAAACTCGCCAACCCAGCGCAAGCGCACGCCGAAAAGTTGCAACTTTGGCCGCCGGCGCCGACTACAAAACCAAAACCCAAAAATCCCAAACCCATACCATATCGTAGCCCCAATATTCATTTTCCATCCTAAAAAAACCCCACTCGAAAATCTCACTCCCACCGCCCGCTACGCCGCTCCGCGCAAACCCGGTAAATATTGAACAAGCAATGCTAAGTAGATTCTCTAACTAGCGGAGCTATGGGGGGACCTGGTTTCAGTACCTTTGCCCATTATCTCCCTTGGATTCTTTTCTATGTCCTAGCATAGGTTTTGTTTAATTTTATTTGTTTAATTCATATGTTCATATGTCATATCATCGTATCATCGTACTTGTTATATATATATTTGCAAGCTGCTATTTTGAAATCGGTATGTTTCATAAAATTGGTAAAGAACTTGTCCTTTATTGTGATATAAATTTTATTATTCGCTTCAGACATGGAAACAAAAGAACACGACAACATTTCACAGTGTTAAGGATTGAGATAAAAAAAAAATTCTTTCGAAATCAACGGCCCAGTACAGACAAATCAATATTATACGAAATATTTTGTTTAAATCAAATTAACCCTTTTGACTCTTAAAGCATTCAATTCTAAAAATTAATTAAAGAAAGAAAAATCTAATATGTTTCGGAAAAAATAAACATATAAATCAAACACTTATTCATACTGCAACAAAAATGCCACTGACACTGATATTATGCAATATAATTGAATTCCCAATACTAAAACAAAGGACCTACAGCTAAGTAAACTCACATATTTTAAAATGTAATCAATTGTTGTTTCAGATCTCCACAAAAAAATCAACATTCTCATCCCAGAGAGTAAGATCATTTGAGGGCTTTGAAAAGAGTCCTACCAGAGGGGCTCCCTTGAAGCTTAGACCCTTGTAGAGTCCAATGGGATCCTTCGCTAACATACTGTCGAAGACCTTATGGTCGTACAGTCTTTCATGGAGGGCCTTGATGAGTGGTGGTGTGTTGTGCAGCTTGGTGATCTTGATGAAGGACTGCAATACACTGACCACAAAAACTACTTTTATAATATTAGAACTGTGTGTTTTATGACATTTTTAACAATATCCTATGTTCCTGCTAAAACTGTTTCTTAAGTGGGCAGAATGTTTGACATACCACTCTTGAGGTAGCTGCGAAGGTCTTTTTGAAGTCGTCGAATTCTTTGCTTACTCTCTGCAAAATCAGTAAATCTTTAAATTGAATGTATTGTTTGCATACTTATTAAATTCGTTGATTTCAATATTCTCCATGTAAGTGTTTTCAGAATTTAGGTTCTTCTTTAATAATAGTTGTTTCTAAATTATTACGGAATGATGCAATAAATTTACAGTTAAAATATCACAATAGGTTTAACTTACTCTCTCCTTCGCTGACTTATCCCTCATCCTGTTGTAGGTAGTGAGCCGAGAGGTCTCCTTGAGAACCATCCTTTTCTCCATTTCTTCGAGGGATCTCTTCAGAGTTTCGTTCTCATACTGCAAACGAAAATACATCATTTTTATTGTATTGTTACTGAATGGAATTTATAGTAAATTGCTTACAGCTTATTGGTCCTTAACACCTTCGAGACTCGTTAGTGCTCTATGAATTATTAACTTCAGTTTAAAGAACTGATATAAATATTAAAACTTCATTGCTAAATTATTTTCAAAAAGCGAAATAAAACAGTAAAACTAAATTTTTGATTAAGGAATCGAAGAGTGAAGAGTAATAATATGTAGTATCCAGGGATCTTAAAAACTACTGTAACCAAGAAGTGCGTATGCGATACGAAAACCCAGACGGTAGAGTATACGCAATACGAGAGACGTAGATAGTAGAGTACTGTAGCTTTTAAGTTCCATAGACAAGAAAATCTGTAACATCACAAACCATTAGAAGGGACTCCCGAGTCTCTATCTCCTGAGACGAATGAAGTCTTTTTCGCCCAGTTGAGGATTGACCGTCTCCCATCGAGAATCTAAAACTGTGATCACTTTTTAATTCAATTTAATTCAACATTGTTACAAATATCAGTAAATAAGACATTAGTTGCAATTATTCTATGATAATTTACTTATGTTGGCAATCTTTCGTTCTAAATTAGATAGAATTAGTCCAGCTGTTTCTTATTTTATGTGAACATTATCACATGTTTGTTTCTTCTAAAAAATGTCGCTAGGCACCTAAAAACCGAAAATGCGAGATTGAATAAGAGAAAGAGAGAGGGAAGAGAGAGAGAGAGAGAGAGAGAGAGAGAGAGAGCGAGAAAGAGAGAGAGAGAGAAAAAGTAATTGGAACAAAGAGGAGATTGTAGAAATTTTTTTATAATTAGACAGTGAAAACCTGCAAAGGACGAAAGAGGAAATAAAATTACATTAAAAATATTATATAAGATGATTGGAATGAGTTTATAAAAAAATTCACAACAAGATTCTCATCAGAAGTTCGAACCCGTACCATCTGCCTGTCAGCCTAACCCACTGCCGACTTAGCTAAGAACTTTTAAGTTCGGAAGACGGTGATTCCGGAACGGCTCTAATATACTGCTCTACTATTGAAAATCAAACAAAGTTGTCAACTGCATACCTGTAGGATCCATCGAAGCCTTTGCATCCATCGAGGCCCGCTGGCGCCTCCGAAACTGCGTCAGTCTTCTTCTTCAAGATCCCATTGTCACTCCTGCAGTGAGTTCAAAATAAGATTAAAAGAAAAGATTAAAGGAATAGAATTCCTATTATTTAGACTGTTAAGTGTGTTTATTAATAAAACAGACTTGTAATGGGAAATAGTTCAAAAAATCTTCAGCAGATGATCGTACCCCGACCATCTCCTTGCCAATCAATCCCTCTACCACTTGAGCTACAAACTTTTAAAATCTCAAAGAACAGTCTTGTAAGACATTTTGGTTTGAACAGTTGCAAATTTATTTTTATGTTTATGTTTATCCTTAAAAGGAAATTGGTAAATGAATACTAAAAATTAAGGAAAAACAAAAGTTTAATGATGAGCGGTAACTTAATAGTAGAAGAGCAAGAAAAGAAAGAGATCGCTTACCTTCCATCTTCGATTCTCGCTTCAGAAGAAGCTTCGCTGGCCACGGAAGTGACATCATCAATCCTGCAGTGCAGTGAGTCAAGATTAAGATAATAAAGAAAAGTAAAGCAAAGTAAGGAAAGTAAAGTGGAATAGAAGATCCTCAAAATATTTAAAATTTATAAAAAAATATCAAAATGTGATTAGTAAACAAGTTTAAAAAACGCAATACATAATCCTCAAAGGATGATAGAATCCCGACCATTTGATTACCAGGCAAACCCACAACCGTCTTTCGCTACGAAGTTAAAGTTAAAGTAGAATCGTCTTGTAAGACGATGCTTCGTAAACAACCCTAATATACTACACGACTATTAAAAATAAGGGAAAGCAAGAGTGGATTCTTACTCGTTTATTTCCTTACTTTTAATTAAATGTAATTTACTGCTTTATTTGAAACTACATACCTGTTGTGTTCTTCGTGGCCCACTTCCGACTCCTCAGGGGCCAGCGTGTTCTCAGCAAGCGCAGCCTTACTCCTGCAGAGAATCCAGATTAAGATAAAAAGAGAAAAAATTAAAGGTCATAAAATGTCTAAATATAGGGAGTATGGATATGAATTCGTGAAAATTGAAAGAGAATCGAAACACCGACCTTTAAGATAAGAAAATCAATACACTGAACGTAAACGACCAGCATGGTAGAGGGGAGAAAAAGAGAGCCGGGTCGAAGGAGGGAGACAGAGAGTGGAAGAAAGAATGAGAGTAGGAGCGAAGAGGAGAGACAGATACAGAGAGAGAGAGAGAATGCTGAGTTTACTCAAAAGAATTAGTGGGAGGAAAAGAAAGGTCTTTAAAATAAGTTTTAAAAAAAATTTTGAAAAAAAAGAACATGTTCTCATTAGACTTGAACCATGATCATCTGCTTACCAGTCCACACTATTACCATCTGAGTTAAGCACTTATGATCTAAAAGAACTACCTTGCATGATACGCATGCTCCATTGCCCAGGATTTTAAAATTAAAAAATAATAATAAAATAATGTATGGATATGCGGAAGCAAGCTATAGCCCCTGTAATCTTTGAATGGTAAAAGAGTGCTAACCCTCCAGTGTTGCTGCTGTTCTCGTCCGTTTCGCAGTTGCTTCGGTTCTCTTCCACTCTTGTCGTACCCGTTCTGAACAGATTCCAGATTTAGACAATTTAAAGAGAGAAAGTAATGTGGAAAAAATTATTAAAAAATGAAATTATTTAAAAAAATTAAACAGAAACTAAAGTGTAATTATGAGCTACAAGTTAATAGTAGAAATGAAGATACAGTGCAAAAAAAGGAAAGAGAAAATAACATAAAATGGCTAATCGTGAGCAGTTATATTAGATAAAAACAATCTCTTTGCAAAAATGTAATAATTACAGTATCCTTTTAAAAAATTCACATGCTCCACAGCCCACGATAAAAGAAAAATAACCTATGGGTGTATTGAAGCAAGCTATTGCTCCATGTATTCTTCCAATGCAAAAATAGTGCTAACCCTGTCTTCTTGATGCTCTCCTCCCCTTCGCGTCTGACTCTCTTCTCTTCTTCTTCAGTGGTAAGCAGCCTGAACAGATACCATATTTATAATTTTTTTAAGAGAGAAAATTAGGTTTTAAAAAATCAATAAAAAATTATTATAATTATGATCTGCAATTTTACATTAGAAAGGGAGATTCCATTCAAGAAAAAGAATTATAGAGTAAGATAAAGAGAGACACAGAGAGAAAGGCGATTCTACAAAGCGAGAGAGAGAGAGAGAGAGAGAGAGAGAGAAAGAAAGAGAGAGAGAGAGAAAGAAAAGGGATCGGAAGTGTGAAAAAATTCCTATACTCTCGTATCGAAAATGAACAGTAAGCAAGTAGAAAATAAAAACCCAAAACCTTTATTAAATAATCTTGTGAAATAAAAATAAAAAATCCCATTTTTCCCCAAGGAAAAAACGGAAGGAAGATTAAGGAATAAAACTGGATTCAGCATATGGGAAAGTTTAACAAATTGAGATTGTACCTTCTACTGCTGGGAGTCTTCTCCAAGGTGGAGTGCGAGGTAGCCCCTTCAGCGCCTTCTTCTGACATCCTCGATGCGAATCTACTTACTGTAATCAGACAAATAAACAACTACAGTACCCTAGTGCGGTTTTGGGACAATCTTATAATTTTTTTTTACCAATCATTACCAAACATAACAATAAAAAGCCTTTAATAAGAAGTAAATAAATATTGTAATTTTGAACAAATATATAAGATATTTCGACGCTTAGAACATCGCCCGTTTTCTTTAACCCAAGAACTTCTAATTCATGTTTATTCAAACCGGGAAATAAAAAAAGAACATCCAAATAAAAAAAGAACATCGAAGAAGAAAATAAGCGGTGCACGAATTAAATTATGAATTATACTTGTGTTATTTTACTGCACCAATACTGAATATAAATTAAGAGTAGCATTCACTTAAAAAAAATATTTAATAAATAAGGATCCTTATACTCGACTAAAAACATAAGTAGCTTACAAAAATGTTAGAGGGAAAAGTAGTCGAAGAATAGTGGAGAAAACAGGTAAGAGTTAGCGGTCCCCACTAACAACAAGAAATTAAAAATGGCCATAAATAAAAGTAAATGACGGAATTAGAATTCTTAGAATTAACAAAAAAAGTCAACAAGAGAATGCAATTTTATTCATGAGTCGATGCTGAGAAAGGAGGAAGAGAAAGGAGATTTAATGCCAGCCCCCCACAAGAAATAAAGCGTTCAAAACTTCCGGGGAT
Source organism: Allodiplogaster sudhausi (assembly GCA_945643635.1). Taxonomy (NCBI): domain Eukaryota; kingdom Metazoa; phylum Nematoda; class Chromadorea; order Rhabditida; family Diplogasteridae; genus Allodiplogaster; species Allodiplogaster sudhausi. The sequence continues at coordinate 20,555 of CALZFC010000286.1, read as the reverse complement.
AAAAAAAATTAAAAGAATTCGCGAGCGGGCTGGATGAATTGTCGAGCCTTTTAGCTCCTTACTCGTCCTTCTCCAAGTTCTTCAAGTGTTCGAAGAGCACTTTGACTTCCTTCGATGGCATGTCGGGAGCGAAGGTGCAGGTCAGTTCCATGAACCGAACGAACGTTGAATCTCCGATTTCCTCCTCTATAAGAAATGCGTAAAGCTATGCATTCTATAAAAAATGTTTTTTTTAAACTAAAACTAAGCAGCGTGTAAAGACAAATATTTTCTTATATTTTTATTTGCAATATTTACAAAATGTCTTTAAACTCGTTTAACGATATGTTATATGCATAATTGACAACGAAAATAATTTAACGTGTCACAAACCATTTTTGAAGAGGTAGAACAGTTTCTTGACCACATTAAGAGGCATAGACGGAGAGCTTGACGCGATCGTCTGGACAAAACGAACAAAGGCAGCGTCTTGGAAGAGGTTTTCTGTAAGAAGTACTTCAAATTGTCAGTAAAAAGTTTTTTTAAAATAAAAATGCGAATACTTTGTTTCATGATTTCAAACTGTAAAATAATGCAAAAAATATATTTAAAAAAATATGAGAGAATTACCGTTTTCCTTCTTCCTCTCCTCTTCTTTTTTCTTCTTACGTTCTTCCTTTCTTTTCTTCTTTTCCTCTTGTTTCTTCGCTTCTGCTGCTGCTTCTTCCTTCGTCTTCTCATTCTCATCTAAAAGCTATATATTAGAAAATGCGGATTATAACGTTAATTACATGTCGGTGTTATATCGAAACTTTTAAGTACGGATGTTCGCTTAATTAAAGGTAGGGAGTTGAGGCATCACAATTCGAAAAGCCTCGTAGTGCAAAAATTTAAAAATAATAATTTATATTTATACCTAATAAGTATGGACAAAAGTAGTAATATGTATAATAAAATGATGACCTTCTCCTTTGTGATCAGCCAAGTCCGAAGCAATAGATGGCGCAGTGGTCACGGCAGCTACAATGTTATTGCATAAACGATTAAAACAGATGAAAATATGTTAGATTTAAATATAATACTAATATGACAAAATTAATTGATGTGATAATTTTTAATAAAAAAAAGACTAAGGTGGAAGTTTAATAATTTAAATGAGGATTCACTGGAGGTGTATTCGGGATACTCCAATATACTTGTTAAAGTTGTCTTGTTAAATAAATCATAAATTATCAACACCTTAAACAAAAGTCAAGGTTGGCGAAATAATTAGATATAAGAAAATAATGACCAATTCCTGTGGAGGCAGCGGAAACATGAGGCCAGTCCGTTTTCTTGTTTTCCTCATTCGGCGGCTCGTACTCTTCCACTGGTAGCTCTCTCTTCACTAAATGATTAATAATAAGGAAAATATGCCAAATTGAAATAGAAGGTACTAAAATGACTATAATTCATAACAGATCGATGCACATAAAAAAAGTAAAGGAAAAATAGAATTTGCTTATCTTCTGGTACTAACCCGCTCCAAAGTCCTTGATGAATCGATTCTCAGTTCCATATTTGGTGTTAAAGCGGCTTTCTCTCACCGCCTTCTGTTGCGCGAGTGGGAGGTCACGTATAAAGTCTACAAATTCAAAACTATTTGTAGTCAGTCAACGTTAGTCTCACTAACTCCTCTTGTGGTACTTGAGTTCGAGTTCCGGGTTTCCGAAGAATTTCTTCCCCGGCGCTCGATACACGTGTTCGAGGACGAGTCCATTTGGGGTATAGTGGATGGGGTAGCCAATCGCGTCAAAATACGCGGAATGGCCATGTCTATGATCAAGGATGATTCTCATGATATCAACTCTTTTCCAGTAATATTTAAGGCTACGATGACTGAAAAGATACTACCTCAGCAGGATTGATTGAATCATTTCTCGTACAGATCCATTTATGAATCGCAGGCGAAAGTTTTTCCCTTCCTCTATCTGCGTGGACGCCACTCGATAGATGTCTGGAGTGAGAAGAGTAATCGGCAGAGATTGGCACTGGTTGTAGTGCGTCTTGACAACATCAAGAACAGCAGTCTTCACGGCAGACACGCTGGGTCTCCTATGTCGAATCAATTATTAAAACTGCGTGCAGTAATTAAAAGTTTAATGTGCTTGTTCTTGTTTCTTGGTTATCAATTAAGCCATATCCGTTTTTAATGTTTTTTTTTTAGTTTGTCAAGGCCCATGTCGGGCCTTACGTGCGACAAACAAATCAAGCAAAATAAACGGATTTTAATCTAATTCTACTTTTTCGGGTGCTAACATTTTAAAAGTTCTGCAAGTACCCATATGTTCCTTTAAACACATGTGGGAGGAAACACTTCAAATCAAAAGTTAAATTGCAAAAAAAAAATTACCAGTGTGAAAAGACACAAAGAGGTCTCGGATCCCATCCTGTACTTGTCCCTCTCGGTTTTGATGGAATAGACGTTCAAAACGCGGGTTGGATGGCTGAGATGTGTCGGATGTCGTATTAGAAGCAGTGTTCTTCGCCATCTTAGTAGGAGGCTCTTGCTCGGCCATGCTTGTTCTGCAGAAAGGAACCAGGGTTTCATGATGGTGATTTATTGCATCTGAGGAAAGATCAGATCGGGAGTACTTTTTGGAAAGCCGACAATTATCAAGAGAATCTGAGGAACAATGGGACCTCTTTGAAACACACCGGAATTCAAAATTGAACATTTTTTCCGCTTCCTTCCGAAATGCAATTAATCGCATTATTTATAACGTCAATGTTTGCTTAACATGTTACAACATTCCCCTTTTAACGTGCGAATGCGAAATCTTAAGTCCCACAGGTAAGCAAAATTGCTAACCAAATTAGCACGAGATTCGGAGGGAAGATGTCGGCCACAAGAAGACTCCAATTCGGTCGTAGCTCAATTAAAATGTATAAAAAGGTTTTTTTTTTAAACTAAAAGCGTTATTTTATATTTGAGATAGATTTTCTTCGCGGAAGTTATTAAAAGAGAGTACGACTCACCACCTACAAATCGTTCTGAATAACGTTATTCGAGGGAGAGCAAAGAGAGATGCAAACAAGAAAATTAAATAGACGAAGGAAGGGGAAAAGGGAAGTTATGAGGAATTTTAAAGATCGAAATGTGATCAGAATATTCCGTGTGAATTAAAAGTAACAGCAGGGAACTATATTGGAGGGGGAAATTAAGATGCAATATCAACAATATTTAGAAAAAAAACGCACTTTGTGGTATCAACAAGTAGGAACAAAGAGAAATTGGGAAAGAAGGGGGCCTCTCCGCTCCCTACCGAGATGAAAAGGTGAACATTTTTTTTCTTCAAATGAATCGTAAGAATATGCATCAAAAACTATAAGGCTTTTGAGATTAGAAAACATACAGGGATCATTTGTCTACATCAATCTTCAGCATTTGCTCAAAAATCCAATACTTCCGAGTAAGTGATTTTACAATATTACATATTAGCGGAAGAAGGTCCCAAACGGTATGCAACATTGCCAATCGACACGATTTTTATCCCAAACGGTATGCAACATTGCCAATCGACACGATTTTTCTCGTGTTTGGAATGAAAAATTTGGCCGCACCTCGAGTCGGCTTCTACTACTTCGAGATCACCTCGAATCAACAAATTCACATTACACGATAAGTATAAACACAAAACATCTGGGAAAGATTCGGCCTCTCCACTATCTACAGGAAGGCTAAAGAGCATATAATTTAGAAATGAATTGTCAAACATTTAACAAAATAAGGTTTTTCAATCACAGAAGAGGACCGAAAACAGTTTGTTTAACATGATAAGAATCAACAAGAGTATGTGGGAGAGAGGGCCTTTCCGATCCCTACCAGGATGAAAATATAGCAATTTTTTAAAAAATTAATTGTAAGAATATGCACGAAAACCCAATGCTTTTGAGGTTAGGAAAGAAATAATGAGCATTTGTCGCACCCCACAATTAGAAACAAAGAAATTATGGAGAAGGAGGGGGAAGGGGGCTCTTCGATCCTTTCCGGAATCCAAAATATTAACATAAATTACCAATCTAGGTACTATTCGGTTAGTCCTGCCTCAAAATTAAAAAAAATTCTCCAAAATCGACAGAGGAGGTTCTTTGATGCGAGGAAGACGAATATCAATTTTATTTTTGGTTTTGACGTCATTATAACAAGATATGGCCGGATTATTACAATAGTCTCTAAATCATCTCTCCGAGGTCATTTAATGCGAGGAACGCGAAATTCAACTCTATTTTTGGTATTGAATTAATTTTCAAAAGATGGGGTAGGTATTTGGAAAAAATTGCATGAAAAACGATCGGCGAACCTCGGAAAAATTAGTTACAGACTATTAGAAGCGATAATTTTTTTAACCGTTATTACGGTATCTTCTTAAAATGACGTCAGAATCAAACATTAAGCTGTTATTCGTTGTTCTTCGCATTGAGGAACCCATAGGGGCGATTTCAGAGAAAAATTTATTTATATTTTTTTCGAAAATTTTGGGGCAGGACTAACCGAGTAGTACCAAGGGTCATCCCCATTAGCAACCGGACACATGAACATGAAATATTAACAATATGACATAAATATCATAAAAGATGAGCACTGAGGGTGAACGTTTAGTATTCACAGTGTTTTGGAAAGCTTCATAGCAAATGAACTGAGATAGAACGAAGTAAGGAAAACAAGAATAAGAAGAAAAAAATGCAGCCGCCCAAAATAGGTTGGCCGACCATATGGTTCGAGCCGCAAAATGTGGCCACAAATTATTCGCGCCTTTGAAAGTAAAAGGTGTTTTTAAAAAGAGCACCAGGTATCAATGTGCATATGTCCGCAAAAATACTCTTTGACATTTTCTACTACGTTTAAGGTTATTCTATATTTATTTCGCCACGATAATCAAATAAAAAAAAAGAGAAGCTGAAATGGTTCACTATAAGTCCACTTTTGAAAAAAAAAATACTTTTTTAGAGTGAAGTACACCACACAAGTAAGTAAGTATGCACCAAACAAAATTTATTCTCTTTGCCAATTACTATTTATTTTTATTTTCGCGAATAAAATTAGCCAATTGTTTTGTTTTAATACATTTTAAATGCTATATTCCTTATTCAATAGCACAAAACAGCCAAACTTCATTCAAAACATAAATTAATTATCGGTATTATTTAATAATTATTCATTCTCTCTCTCTCTCTCTCTCTCTCTTTCTAAGTGTTATCCCTTCCGATCGCTTTCTCTCTATTTCTTACTTTACCTATTTTGAAGCAGAACAAAGTTGTTTTAATTTAATTGAAGACAGAGAGTGTTTAAGAAACAAAGAGATATTGACAACATACCATCATAACATAAATCAGACAAAATTCGAGCCACGCGGAATTCCAGGCCGTTTGAAAAAATATCAGAACGCCGGCCGCAGACGCGCGTCCGCAACCCGCCTGGTTTAAATTCAAGATGGCGGGAGCTTTATTAAAATAAATTTAGCGACGTGTGTCAAAGATTTATGCCGTGAGGAGAAAATTTGTGATTATGTCTTTAGAATCCCTGCGATAGATTTACCTGGCAAACGCAATTCCTAGGTGCAAGGCAACAGGTGAGATGGCTTTGATGACCAATCAATGATAAAGAGCAAGAGATAGAGAGAGAGAAACACAGAGAGAGAGAGAGATGGCGAAAGAGAGAGAGAGAAGAGAGACAGAGACAGAGAGAGACAGAGAGAGACAGAGAGAGAGACAGAGAGACAGAGGGAAGTGTGAGAGCGAATAAATAGGCGAAATATTAAAATCAGAGATAAAATAGAGGGCAAAACAAACGAGTCTCCAAAGCAGTGGAGAGTGATACGAAAGAAGGAAAAGGACTAATTAGGTGTGAGGATTAAGAGTAGCTCTGTGAACAACTGCTCGACAGGTCTCTTACTCCGTTTCTCTCTCCCTCTCTCTGTTTCACAAAATTAGGTTATTATGCATTATTTTAAATAGTCCATAGAATAAACTAAGAAAATGCAAATAATTGATTGAACGATAACAAGTAACAATTGGAAATGTCGAGAATGTAATAAATAGAAATGAGAAAATAATTTAGAGTGTATATATGAATTATATTTTTATTTTGTTTAAAAACATGAATTTTAAATAAAATATAAAAATTAAGTGCTGTTATAAGTTGAGATATATTGTGTTAGACTGCTTAAACCAGGCGGGGAACTCGTCAAGCGAGAACCTGGCAATTTTCGAGCATGTAAACCCGTTTCGCCCCATTAATCTCGCGACGGGATTTTTTTGTTGAGAGTATGTAACTTCTCATTCAAACAATGCAGTTACCCGCCATTTGCTTCTTTCAATTATTTCACAATCAGTAAGATTTCATATTGAAACAAAGCGTTAACTTTGCGCAATCTTGTTATTTATTTGCTTCTTGCAAGTTATTCACAAATGCTTGCTTACTGAGCAATTAGACTCACATCTTTATTCAGTTCTTTTCTTCCTCATCTTGGGGATTTTCCTCCTCATCGGAAGATACGACGTACTGAAGGTCGCCTTCTTCGTCATCACTAAAGAAGTGAATATCTTCATCGATTTCAGGCATTGCCTGTATGATATCATTGTTATCAACGGCATTCTCATCCGTTGTCTTGTTCTCAGCTACATCGCCATTCTGCTTTGCGGCAAACTCTTGCTGCAACTGATAAGTTAAGTCATCAAGCTCTTTTTCGAGCTGTTCTTGATCAATCTCTTCAACTTGATTATCTTCTTCATGCTGTTCGGGGTCATTCTCTGCCCCTTCATCGTCATCAAGATTCAAGCCCTCAAACGGGTCAACATCTGGTTCGTCAGCCAGTGCAGGAGGACTGTTTGTGATCTCATAATTTACCATCGGGTACAGTTCTCGGAAAACAATATTTCTGACAACGGCATGCTTTCCGTTCACTTTGTCTTCTATGACAAATTCTTTTGGTATCAAAAGTTTGAGATGTGCCTCATTCTTAACTCTCGAGATGGCCACATAGAAGTGCCCGTGGGAAAATGTCGGAGTTCTCAGATCGAGTCCGACTCTTACCAGCGTCTGGCCTTGACTCTTGTTAATCGTGCAAGCAAAGCACGCCCTTATCGGGAACTGTCTTCGTGTGAATTGTACGCCACTGTTACGATCGAGATAATTCAACACGATTCTCGGCAGGAATACCTCTTCTGGTGGATTCACAGTCACATTTCTGCATCTTAGTAGTATGACATTTCTGTCCGCTGAGTTTACTTTCACTGCGTTCAAGAACACAAGTTTAGTGCCATTGCACAATTTGTTCTCAATGTCAATGTTCCGCAGAAGCATGACGGGTGTTTGCGGTTTCAAAACCAGCTTATGAGCAGGCATTCCATTGGGCGTCATCGCCTCCAAGGTTGAGATCAAATCTACGGGCATGCCCATATGCTCTGCTTCTTCAGGAATCTCAGTGATTCCTATAAACTCTTCTGCTTCGCCAGGTAGCAAGTTCATAATTTTCTCATTTAGTTTGAGTACTGCATCATTTCGAACTGCGAGGATTGCTCTTTTGCTCATCTCTTCACCGTTGCATAGGACTTCCTCCGGATACACGGAGTCTATTAGTGCGTCCTCATCGGCGCATAGCATTCTTTCAGGTACACGAATGTGCAATCCGTCAAAGTTTGCAGTTCCTTCTCCAACTTCAGTCTGATATTTCAGAAATACTTGTTGGTCCTTGTCGACCCTCATGTTAACAGTCAGTTTGCACTGCTCAAACTTGTCGTAAATAGGTGCATTGTTCAGTGTGTAATTCAAGATCTGCTTATCTCGAGCACTTGGTATAACGGGCAAAATTTGCTTCCAGTCTCCACCGAGGAGAACGACACGTCCACCAAATGGCTTATCTTTCTGGTCTCTGGGCGCAGCGACCCTCATTGTTCTGTCAACAAAACTCAAGATTGCATTCGACTGCATTGGGGCCTCATCCCAAATGATGACTTCAACTTGTCTCAAGAACTGACCCTTGTCTGAGGTGATGTCAAGGTTTGTCTTGTCCAGCTCATCATATTCGAGCGGAATTCCAAAACCACTGTGAGCGGTCGTACCATTCTTCAATAGAGTTGCTGCAATGCCGGTTGAGGCAACAGGTAAAACAACCTTTTCGTGTGCAATGCACCAATTGATTAAGTACTCGTAGAGGAATGTCTTTCCACAACCACCACTTCCAGTCACAAAGAAGCAACGCTTTTCGGCACTTGTGTCAGAGATGGCAGCAATGATTTGCTCCGAAATTGACTTCTGGCCCTCATTTAGCATGGGTTGCATTTCATCTGCTCTCTTTTGAGCCTCTCTCTTGTCTTCAGACATGAACTTTCGCTCAAGAGCTTCATTCCTTCTAAGCTCCGGCAATCCAAACTGCTTGAGCGTCATGTTAGAGTGTCTTATGATCGACTGAATGTGCCTGAGGACTCTCTGCACTTTCTCTTCTTCAGAGTATTTATGTTGCTTATCGCGGTCAAACATGTCTGCCTTGTACTTTTCAAAGAGTTCTGCCGGACTGGGTGGCTGACAATTCATCAGAATGACGCAGAAGAGTCTGAGGAATGCTCTTGGATTCGGTATAGACTCGCTTGCAAGGTTAAGACATGCGTCCCACTCCTTGTCATCTCTCAAAAGGCCTCTTGCCCGAGAAGACTCATCAAAGGTTGCATATGTGGTGCTTCCATCTTCTGATTTAAGCAAATCAGCAAAGCAAGTGTAGCCAGTAAGGCTTCTCACCAGACAGTGAAGGCCGTAAAGTTCCCTGTTTCGGGGGCTGATGGGAGACAGGTACGCAATATTACGCTCAATCTGTCCAGTACGTACATATGGCTTGTACATCTTTGCCTTCTGATCCCATCTGTATCTTTCTTCAACTTCAAGATAAGTCAGTTTTCTTGCATCTTCGTCACGTATGTTTAGCTCCATGAAAGCCATGAATCTGGAGGTGGCTCTCTCAGCTCTTTGTTCTCTCTGGGCGGCAGTATCATCAGCTTTGACAACCATATGTTGCTCACCTTCCAGATGAATGTACAATGCTGTAACGCAATGAGATATACCATGCAGTGGCAGGCCAAGTCTGCAGAATGAAGCCTCAATTGAGGATATGCTTCTCGCATTCTGGAAAGTCTTTGTTTCGTCAAGGTCAACCAATTGCCTGACTTTTCCATTTTTTTTCTCGTATTCATTTCTGAGTACGATGCCTTTGGCATTCATCTCATCTTCTTCCATATCATCAATTTCCAAAGCAAGGAGATCAACGCCCTTGAAAATGTACTTGAAAATGTACTTGAATGTAGAGATACTCGTAGAGGCCTCTACATTAATGTGACAGCCATACTTCATCAGGAGATATGGATTGTGCGGAACAACATGTCGATTCGTTGCAACTCGTGCATTCTTTCCTTTTGAGTAGACAATGTTTGCTCCGTTATCTCTCCGTCTATACAACGGATAATCGTTTTCAATCATTTCTGTTTCATCGCGATAGCCTTTTGGGTAACTTTTCGCGCATAAGAATGCATTGGGTCGCCTCTTACGGCACGTCATATCAAGTTTACCTTCGCAGGGACCATGAATCATACACTTTTGAATGAGTTCACGATGTCTCATTTTCTCCTCATAATAAGGGTCATCCTGGGCCGGTTCAGGCGGAATCTCAGCACAGATTGTCTGATCAATGATCTCTGGAGTGTCAACATGGCCTTTCTTAAACCAGATCAACAGGTGAATATGAGGCATTCCTCTCTGTTGATATTCAACGTTCCAGACGTTGGCAACCACTTCTCCAAGTACACCACGTTCAGTGACGTCTTTCAAAAATTCTTTTGCCTTGAGCCAAAAGATTCGGCAAACATCATCGGCAATGTCATGCCATGTCATATTAGGCGAGATGAGTTTCAAAATTTTAGTAATCTCCGGCCATTCTGGATTTCCGGTAAATGTTATGAATCGAGATGGTTTGCCATATCTCTTTGAAAGTGCTACACATTGGTAGTACAGTCTTCGGAAGTATTTCGGACCTCCATAAAAGCTTTCAGGGAGTGTGACATAGTTGCCAAGTGCGTATCCCTTTTCTTCAAGCTTCATCTGAACATATTTTGCATTTGCTGACACTTTGGCAATCTTATTGACTTGTTCCTCACGTTCTCTCTTTATTGCAGCCAGTCGGTCTGCTTGAATTCGCAAATAAACGTCTAGTTGGAATTGCTGGGTAAGCATACCCCAGTATCTGCACCAATGCATTCGCCTTTCTTCAGGTGTATTACCTTTATCTGCGAATGTGAAATTGTAATATTCAGATCGCGAGAGGAACTCGCGTGGCTTTACCCCAGGAAGGGGATTTCTCTTGCTCATTGTTGTAAACTTTGGCATTCCAAGCTTATAAGTGCGGTTTCCGCGTGGCAACAAAAGTGTATAACTCATGGCATCCCACAGCTGGCTAAAGTGCACAAGCTTCTTATTTGTCCAAGAGGATTTCTGGAAAATTCTTACTCCACGATTCAAATCCTCGTGGCTCGGACACTGCCCATATGGGTAGACATATATTGCTGACATGAACTTGTCGCCTTGTGGCGCATTCAATCGCCCAGGATGGACCGGACGATTCACATGAATTAGTTGTCCACCAGCGCGTGTATTCGGAGAGAACTGTTTCACAGCCTCCTCTCTATCGAGAATGTTCAACATGACTTGATTAGGCTGTCTATTTCTAGTCTCAGCTTTCTTTTTCTCTTCCTGGATTACTTCTTCCAGGAGCATATAGCATTTTGCGAGATGATTGTGCTCCTGTAACACATTTCGAACTCGCATGAAAATATCAAGATTGTACTTTACATTGTACTTCTTCATAAAGTCGGCACAAGCCTTTTCTGCGCGAGCAGAATCTTTGCAAAGGATAAGTGAAGTAAACGAAGGATTCGACTTCGCGGTGCTTTGTTGGAGGGAGACAATTGTTGCCTCTATTTTCCCGTTAACGACCAAGGGCACTGGGCCTCCTTTGGGAAAGTCTGATTTCTTTTTCGTGTTCATACTGGTGCACACAAATGATAGGGGAGAATTTATCATTCTCACAGTGTCATAGGTAGCTTTTCCAGCTGGTGAAAGGATGTACTCTTTAATTTTTCTCACTTCTTCAATGTCCACGAATAGTGGAAAGTCATCTTGGATCTTAACCTGGCCGCCTTTACAGCAAATGGAATCAGGTTCTCCAGGCCAACGCCATGCTTGGCAGTGCACACATTTGGTCTGTGGTGGAAGCACATAAGGCTCAGGTAGGGTACTGTAATTAATCTGGGCACGCATAAGTTGCGGCTGAACCTTTCGAGCTTGTTGCCTATAATTTGCGAAATATTCTCTTGTACCCGACTGTGGGGTTGTCACAACTGTGCTTTCATTATCAACAACTGCAGTATCAGTTAAGTCTTGTGAGACAGAAATATGTTCGTTTAGTTTGAGAAGTTGACAAATAATTCTCTTCACAGCCTTCGACTCAACATTCTTAGGCATATCTTTGTTGTCAACAGACAATACGTGCATTAGTGCACAGACATATATTCCGGTAGATGACGGACTTTTAATGACCGGATACATTTTCTTCAACTCGCAACTTGCTCTGTTTCGATTGTAGTACGATGCAACTTGCTTAATTTTCTCAGAAAATGCGCTACCAATAGCTGGCAAGTACGGATCATAGACATATGCTTTTTGGGCCTTAATGACCACCAGTGCATATTCGTCTGCATTTTTCTTGATAGGCATTAATATGCCCTGTCTTTTTCCAACATTAAAGCCTTCAAGTCTTCCATTGCTTTCATAAGCATCAAGTGGCAATACAACATATCGCTTATTTGAATTTAGAGCGATTGCAAATTTGCTTATAATTATATCACTCAATTGATCGTTTTCTTGTGATAGCAAAGAAATATCGCAATCCTTCAAATCCGGACACTTGAAAGGAATTATCTGCACAACTTTATTGGCCGCAGTATCACTTTGTGCACATATTCTGACCATCGTTGTGTCAATCAACATCTTGGTGATTATTTCGCGGTATTCTGCAGATTTAAACTCGTCAAATCTCTTCTTTCTCTGCTTTGTCAATTCGCACAAGTATTGTTCCGCATTAAAAAATAGAGCAGAAGCAGAATCTTCTGGAGAAGAGTATTTGCATACTTGATTGGACCTCTTCTTGTCCATTACAACTGGCTTGCCAAATGATATCTCCACAAATTGTGATAGTTGTGCCATGACGGTTTCTCTTCGCTCTTTGTCATAGAGTCGAATTGTAATGTCAGGCTTTGTCTCTATCACTCCAAGGATCCATTCGTTTTGATCCTTCAATGGAACGAAGATAATCTTCTGCTTTATAGTAGATTTGCTCTCAGGAGCTATGCTCCTTGCAATGCAATCCATAACAACGGAATGCGAAAGCACAAAAATGCTTTGCTTTGACTCGGCAACCAGGACTTTTAACATTGCTTCAATAATAGAGCTGTCAAAATGTCCACCGGCATACGCAGCATAAAGTGCTATTGCTGACACTGAGGTCTTACATGGTTTACCTCTTCGAGGCTGATGTGTCCAGCCAAACTTTTTAAGCATTTCAAGTGATTCACTTGAATAGTCGCTTTCGTTTGACCGAACTGACATTGTGGACGATGCCACACTTCTCATTGATGCTACAGAACCAATAGATGAACTCGAGCTCGATCTTCGAGTTCTTGGAGTAGAATCAGGAGTAATACAGACTTCTGCGCCTCCAATTATCTTTATCAACTTGCATGTTTGCAAATAGTGCTTCAACTGCTTTCTGAATGAAGCAGCATCAAAATTCGGCACAACTGTCGGCCGATCATTAACAATTTGCAGAGCGTGGAAAATAGTGATTGGACCACAATTAAAACCATCACTTTGCAGAGTGGTAAGATTAGCACCCGATGGGGCGGCCATTACATGAAGTCCGGTTAAGTGATGAATACATTTTTGAATTCTGTTTAATTCATTCCTGTCAACTTTATTCAGCGAGTCGTAAACCATGACAAAGCGTGGCGACGACATGTCTATGACACTTAGCATAAAGTGGTTATCATTGACCAACGGAAACAGAATCATGTCATAATTGCTAAAGTTGTCTGTTCTCAACTTTTGCATGCTTTCTGGATTTCTACAGTATCTTTCATACTGAACCGGATCAATCAGGAAAATCTTCTTGCCGTAGCAAACTGCTTGTATAGCACAGAGCACAACTTCATCATTCAACCACTGGTTGCCGTCCAGCTTGTTTAAACTGTCGTATGACATCGTTGCGATTGGAGCATCGGAATTCGCAGTGGGAAATTCAGCCTGATAGGGCACAAACAGTTTTTTCGGCTGTCTCGTAGAAACTCGCTTTGGAGTGCTAACGTTCATCTCACTCATCCCAGATAAAATGGTTGATGGTGATGGAGCTACATCCTTCTCAGCTTTCCGTTTCCTCCCGGAAGTATGAATCAATGGGCTTTGCAATAAATGCAAATCATTCATTTGAGATAACAAAACAGACGGGCTCTCAGTAATGACTTCCCTTCTGTTTTTCTTTAAAGAAATGGAGGTGTCAGTGACATCACTTTTACGCTTAGGTGTCTGATTTCCTCTCTTTGTCAGAGAAGTTTGGCGTGCGCTGGGCACTTGATGCTTGATTGGAGTTCGAAACAAATTCGAATCATTGTCAGAATTTGAGCTTCTGCTTCTACTTCTAGTTATGCGAACATTCAAATCTGATTCATTGTGAGCGCATCCTGGAGAGATATTGCTTGAGTTTTCAAGCGATTTTCGGAGGTTTGATCTTGTATCAGATGCTTTCAGTTTGCGTTCGTCTTTATGTACGAACAATGACAACAAGGTTTGCTTGTACAACACCCAGCTAAAGCAGTCAATTGAAAATAAGAGTCTGTTCAGAGCGCACTCTGCATATTTGCATGCGAAAAACCACGAGCATTGCTTCGCGCCCTTGCTTTGCTGTTTGCAATCTTCCAGAATACACTCGAATGAACTCGTCGCTTTTATTCTGGAAACAAACTTTCGTACGTTATCTATAACGTCAGTGTATGCATCAAGAGATACATGTTTATCTGAGTCACAAATTCTCATAATTCCAGTGCTCCAAGAGAAGTCAGAGTAGAAGAAATGCTTCTTGCGATTATCATCAACTATTACAAATTGAGCAAGCTGACATTCATTTATCTCTCCTTCATAGGATTTCATTAAAGCATTGTCAATAGACACATTTGTGTTACCCTTCAATAGAGAGTACTTACAAACTACTGCCTTTCTTGCGGGCTGATCTTGAGCAATTCTTAGAATGCATGCTTCCACAACTTCAACATCTGGTGCTTTCAATTTCGCATTCAACTGCGACTTGATCTTGGCAACATCAAATGATATTTGCTCAGCTGACACAATATTATTCGCTTGTGGAGTTTTTGCTTTGACAGATTGACTGTTTTTAACAATCTCATTATGCTTCGTAAAATTGGTTTTGAACCTTTCATGATGCATAACCAATTCAGAGATTTCCTTCCGGAATTCAGATGCATCAAAGTCATCTTCTATGTCCTTGCCATTACTGCAAGCGTTCATGGCAAATCGGATTGCGTGAACACCAGAGTCAACTTCACGTTTCTGTTCTGTACAGGTGGCCGTCTTTACGGTTATGTCATTCTTAATCTTCATAACGTGAGCAATTAGTCTCCGAACTGATGTTCGAATCCACTCATATGTCTTTGCTGAACTCCAAAGGGAATCATATATCGTAAGAGTGTTACTACTCTTTTCAAATAGTGCAGAGAGGAAATGTCCGTTCCTCTTATCATCAACCAATGGGAGCAGCATTCTCTCCATTACTTTGCATTTCTCAGCTGAATACTTGTGAATGAATGATCGCACAGTCTTTGCGTCATACTTGTGATTGGCATCAGCATGCCTCAGAGATTCGGATGCAGAGACGTTCAAAAGAATAGTCTTTCCATTGCCATACAAATCGACAATATTCTCGAAAGCGCTCTGTACTGTGCGCTGCATCAATCTTCGTTGAGGATCTTGAACCTCACAGAATGGTGCCTCCACATCTGCGAAGACGTCATCGTCAAGATTTACCTCTTCAAGCACATTGTATGGTCTGCTTATCTCAATTTCGGGAACAACATCTGGCTTGATCCCTTTACCTTTCCAAGAATCTTTCCGCCAAGGCGGGAGTGCGAGGCTTTTTAAAGCCTTCATTTCTCGATCTCTGGCTTCTTCTGGGCTTCACTTGAGTCCATTCCTCACTTTGAGCTTGTGTTGGCTTTGCAACAACCTTTGCCGCAGAAGTGGACTCTTGATTTGAGGCTTTAGTCAGCCTATTCAGCATAACAAGTCTGTAGGACTTCCAATCAAAGTGGTGTCTCTCTTTATCTATGCCTTTCATGGCACATTCATAAAATCTGGACATGAAAACACCACAGTTGGTACCGCTTGCTGTGCAACTGACCACTGCACTTGAAAGTGGGCATAGGAGTGCCTGGAAACACGTGCTTTATAAGCATATGGAGTGTAATTTGCATAATGCTTCCAGGAAAACAGGCAACGTTGTACACGTTGTAAATTGAATCAGCAATCGTAACACTGTTGCTGTCCTTATGATACTCTGCAAACCAATAATGTTCATCCTGGTAAACAGGTAGAAGTATCCTTTTGGCTGTCCTTCTGAAGGAATCATTCAAGGCAACAAAGGCCATGTCTTCACTTAAGTCTTCGATTTGGAACTTGCCACTTGTAAAAAGATCAGCAGCTCCTCGCTGTCCAAAGATTCCATAGAATCCAGTTAGTCCGAACACTGTGTCATCAAAAGTATATGTCTCCGCCATACGGCGTATGTAGTCATCAACTGTTTCCAAAAGCAGTCGGTCGTTTGACGGAATGTCATCGTATTCATTTTCTGGTTCGAAGGGGATATAGCCCGCTTCGCCATTTCCACCTCCTCTGAGGGCAACATACTTGAGAGCAGATTCTTTCAACTGGAGAAACTTCGTTTCCATCTCATTGCATTGCTTGTTGTGGGATACTTCAACCACAGAATCAATATTGACATCACGGGATACTTCTACCGTGGGCATGACCGGCATAAGAGCTCCGGGTTGAGACAGCAGTGGAAAGGTTGAAAACACGGAAGTCCCGCTGTCTCAGTGACAACCGTGCGTGTGTGGGGGCAGAAGAACGGCTCTCCCAGTGATGGTGCCCCCTCAATCACTGGGTCATTGCCACCTGCGTAGTGTTGACGGCGGCCGGGCCGCAGGTCGACCCTGTCGCCCTTTCGCGTCACACGAAAAACCATCTGGAATAGAAGTCACTTAGGCCACTCAACCAGATCGATCAGCTTACCTCCTACAAAAAGGAGTTGATTAACCAAATGTTTTGTTCTCCGCTATGCATTTCAAATGCGCCGCGAATTATTCAATCAAAATATGCGATCAAATACGCATACACAATTTGAAGCATTTCACATATTCTTCTTGTACCGAATGGCACTTTAACCGTTCTCAGAGGAATGTTTTAAAGTAATATGCAAATTAAAAGCAATCTCCGAGAGACTTTCAAAGTGCCATTTCACGAATGTAATATGATTCGAACCATGCATGCGTATTTACAAAGTAAACGCGCCTCGAAAATGCATAACGATATAAAACGATAGAATCGCAAAATGTGTTACAAATACACTGAGAGATAATAGCAATAATTCTGTCAGTTTTTAGACTTGGTGGTCCAATCATCAACACAGTTTTTAGACTTGGTGGTCCAATGATCAGCACAGTTTTAGACTGTAGCTATTTGCTGTTCCAACCATCAACATAGTAACTGATTGTAGTGCTAACAAACTAACAGGCGGGACTCATCAGATGAGAACCTGTTTCAATTACACTTATACCCGTTTCGTCCCATTAATCTCATTACGGGATTTTTCTTTACAGTTTTTAGACATGGTGGTCCATTCGTCATCAGCACAGCTGTTTAGTCCCGCAGAGCGGGCAGTCAATCTTCGGTCAAGCCGGTAATAACTGGGAAGGAGACACGCAAAAATGTAAGATCCAACAAATGGCAGATAGCCATGATAAGAACATGTGCAACATGTTTGTTCTTTTTCGGGCATGCATTACTGCACAGCTGTCTTAGATTACGACATAGTCGCTTTAGTCCCAGAAGAACAAGGTATGTTGAACACACATCCCCACCAGAACTCTCCATCAACTGCTAGATCAGCATTTAGGTTGAATACATTGAACACGGCAAAGCCGTTTAAGTCCCGCGTAGCGGGCATTCAATCGCCGGTCAAACCGGTAATAACTGGGAGAGGAGAAACACAAATGCAAGATCCAACAGAAGTCAGATAGTCATGATAAGAACATGTGCAACATGGTTTGTTCTTTTTCGGGCATGAGTTACTGCAGAGCAGTCTTAAATTACGACATAGTCGCTTTAGTCCCAGAAGAACAAGGTATGTTAAACACACATCCTCACCACGACTCTCCATCAACTGCTATATCAGCATTTAGCTTGTAAGCATTGAGTGCGGCAAAGCCGTTTTAGTCCCGCACAGCGGGCAGTCATTCGCCGGTCAAGCCGGTAATAACTCGGAATGGAGACATATGAGAATGCAAGATCCAACAGAAGTTAGATAGTCATGATAAGAACATGTGCAACATGGTTTATTCTTTTTCGGGCATGCGTTACTGCACAGCAGTCTTAGATTACGACATAGTCGCTTTAGTCCCAGAAAAACAAGGTATGTTAAACACACATCCTCACCACGACTCTCCATCAACTGCTAGATTAGACATTACAGCAAAGCCGTTTTAGTCCCGCACAGCGGGCAGTCAATCGCCGGTCAAGCCGGTAATAACTCGGAATGGAGACATATGAGAATACAAGATCCAACAGCAGACAGATGGCCATAATAAGAACATGTGCAACATGGTTTCTCCTTTTTAGGGCATTTGATACTGCATAGCAGTCTTAGCTTACGACATAGTCGCTTTAGTCCCAGAAGAACAAGGTATGTTGAACACACATCCTCACCACGACTCTCCATCAACTGCTAGATTAGACATTACGGCAAAGCCGTTTTAGTCCCGCACAGCGGGCAGTCAATCGCCGGTCAAGCCGGTAATAACTCGGAATGGAGACATATGTGAATGCAAGATCCAACAAATGGCAGATAGCCATGATAAGAACATGTGCAACATGGTTTGTTCTTTTTCGGGCATGCATTACTGCACAGCTGTCTTAGATTACGACATAGTCGCTTTAGTCCCAGAAGAACAAGGTATGTTGAACACACATCCCCACCAGAACTCTCCATCAACTGCTAGATCAGCATTTAGGTTGAATACATTGATCACGGCAAAGCCGTTTAAGTCCCACGTAGCGGGCATTCAATCGCCGGTCAAACCGGTAATAACTGGGAGAGGAGAAACACAAAAATGCAAGATCCAACAGAAGTCAGATAGTCATGATAAGAACATGTGCAACATGGTTTGTTCTTTTTCGGGCATGCGTTACTGTACAGCAGTCTTAGATTACGACATAGTCGCTTTAGTCCCAGAAAAAAAGGTATGTTAAACACACATCCTCACCACGACTCTCCATCAACTGCAAGATTAGACATTACAGCAAAGCCGTTTTAGTCCCGCACAGCGGGCAGTCAATCGCCGGTCAAGCCGGTAATAACTCGGAATGGAGACGTATGAGAATGCAAGATCCAACAGAAGACAGATGGCCATAATAAGAACATGTGCAACATGGTTTCTCCTTTTTAGGGCATTTGATACTGCATAGCAGTCTTAGCTTACGACATAGTCGCTTTAGTCCCAGAAGAACAAGGTATGTTGAACACACATCCTCACCACGACTCTCCATCAACTGCTAGATTAGACATTACGGCAAAGCCGTTTTAGTCCCGCAAAGCGGGCATTCAATCGCCGTCAAGCCGGTTACTCTCAACGGAGTAATACAAAATGCAAGAACACAACAATTCTCTAGCCAGTACAATGCAATATGGTTAAGTGTATGTACGACTCACGTCATCGATCTGGGCCATTACTTAATTCTTAGTCCTTCGGACTCTTTATCCTCTTCAGAGGCTTCAACTTTTGGCCATTATCAGTAGGCCGTGAGCCGTGTGCGGTGCAGTGCAGTGAAAACTCATGCAACGGATAAATGCCTGCTCATGGGTCTTTCAACGTGGAACTTTCACACGATTATATCTCGGTGGCCTTATCAGTGTTGCATGAGCCGTGTTATCAATGTTTACAATGTTAGCAATGTTAAAAAGATGTGATCATGCAATCAAAAAAAGTAAATAAAAATATCCAAATAATATCCAAAGAATGCAGTGGTTAAACAATTTGGATCAATAGTTTGTTGTCTGCTACAAGGCTTCTCCTTTAAAAAAGGATAATTTTTTCATTCGTAAATTTGAAATAAAATAGCTTATCCAATTGTTTTCGGGATACTGCAAAACTGGATTGAAATCCAATAATAAATAAAAAATTTTAACCACTGCATAAATGAAATTCTTAAGCTATATTTAATCAAAAATAAATAAAAATATAAATAAAATCCGGTTCACTTCATATATTCCGCACTTTATAACTCTATCTCTCTCTCTCTTTTCAAAACACAATGTTTCCTATTTTATATATTTTTTTTCTATCTATTCCCCACTTTATATCCCATTCAACTCCTCACATTCAACTCTGAAAAGGACCGCTAGATTAAATCTGGGCGAGGGAACGCTTACTATCCAGCAGTTGTTGATGATGAAGACGAGGTTCATCCTCGTGGAAGTAGAGCGCGGCGAAGTCGCCCCTTCGACGATGAGATGGGAAGGGTGGGACAAGTCTACTCCTATCCTCTCGCTCTCTTTCTTTTTTCCCTAATCTACAGGGTGAATTACCTGGTGCACGCCATGCCGTCGTGGAACGGAAGATTCGCGTCGGTGGGTGCGCAGCGAATCCCGCGCATACGCTCTGAGAATAAACGATTTTAGGAATAATCACAAAAGTATATCAGCCAACTTGTATATCCGAAACTGATCCCCTAGAGACATTATGTATAAAATTAAATAAATGAACCCTGAACCTCAAAAAAACCATATGGAATTCTTAATATTTTACACGCGACAAACAAAAAACAAGTGCTACATTTTCTCAAAAGATGGAACCGTTCAACTACTGTACTTCAATTAGATCTTTTGAGGCATACTTTAAAGACTTCTGAAATAAAATGAACTGTTAATTTATAGTCGAACAGCAACATAAAGAATGTCAGACCATGCAAGGCACATATTATTACAATATAATGTGGCAACAGTTATTATTTTAATAATAATAAGTTCTAAAAAATCATGCTTCTAATAGAATGAAAAAAGAATAAAATTACATGCCCCCATAAAACACCCATGAAAGATTCAATATGGTGTGAAAGCAAATACTATCCTGACTTCCAAATCCGCATTACAGTAAAC
>CALZFC010000285.1:0-80911 GCA_945643635.1 Allodiplogaster sudhausi | reverse complement strand
TTCCTCTGCGCCAGCTGAGCAGCCCTACCACCAACGCACCATCACCACCACTGAACGCGTGACATCGTCAGATGCCTGTGCCCATCGAGACCGGTTTCCATCATTCCTTTATTCTTTTCTCTCATCTATTGGTAACAATTTGTTGACAATTTATATTCTCGTCATGTATGGTTTCAAGTTTCAATTTCTTCGATCAATTAAATTTTTCGGTACTAGCTATATTTTTCCTAAAATTTCTATTTATTTTGTGATTATTTATGCTTAAAACATATATTTCTACATTTTTACACTTTCTCGCTTAATAGAAAGCGACCGCGACGCAGCGCACATTCTGACGTCACTCGCGAACGCGCGCTTCGGCAACGAACGCCGCGCAGTCGGTAACCTCAACGACGACGACTCTCAGCGCCTCGCCCGTCCCGCTAATCACCGGCGTCTTGGCTGACGGTTCACTTTTCATTTCTATCACGATTAAACATAAATTTACTGATTTTACCTTTTTGATAGGCGTGAAGTTTCCTTGCTTTTACATTTTTTATAGTCGTGCAATGAATATATGTACATACATATGTATGTAATTATATCAATTTGTTCTTCAACTCTCTATCGTATATATCGTGAATGACTTTTCGGTGATCGCCCACCTTTAACATTATTCTCATTTTGACAGTCCTTAAAAGTCGTTAGACATTTATACGTTCCATTGCATACCTCTAACTGCATTTGAAAATAAAGAGCACCGCCCACCTAATATGAAGCATTTGCGAGAACGAACTGGGATCAGCCCACCAAATGATTTTTAACAAAACAATGATTGTAGGGACTCCGCTGTGTGGCGCATCCACATCGGGCGAGATGCGAAGCAGACAACAACAATCATCACGACCACGACGACGACGTACCACATTGTTGACGTCACGGACTCAAGCTCGGAGGCGGAGAGCAGCGGCGACGACTTTGAGATCGTCTCTGCACTTCGACAGCAGCCGCATGAGAGAGAGATGCAGCAGTGGCCATGGCTACTCCCGGAGCAGTGTATGACATCATCGAGGAAGAAGACGCGGCAACGCCAGTGGAAGAGGCAGCAAGCGGAGCCTTGACCATCGCCTTGCCTCTCGTGGCGTCGCCGTCTTCCGGCCCGATCTCCCCGACGAGTCCGCTCTACGTGGTGACGGGACGAAGGGACACTTCACCAGTCCATTCTCAGCACCACCGCCCTCAACATCGAGCTTGAGTTTCTGCCTACGGCGACTTCCTCCTCCTCGCCATCGTCCTCGCCAGAACTCCTGGACTATCGGCCAGAGGAGCAGGCGTCGACTTCTCGTTCAACCGAAATGCCGCCGGCACCAATCCGCTCGCTTGTGGATGTCTACCACAGCGGGAGCAGCTCGATGGACGAGGGCAACAGCGCGCTTCAACAGCACCTTGTTTCGGTCTATCCGGGGCCAACAAGCGAAGACGCCGAAGTTCGGATGATTTCCAGATGCTGGACGCGCCGACTGAGACATCTTCTGAACAAGCCGAGCAGCCCACTCCGTCTACAAGTCGTGGAGACAGTCGTGCGCAGTCTCCACCCGTAACGTCGCCTGAGGCTAGCACACATGGATGGCCTTTCAGTGGCTTTCCGCCTCGAAATCTCCGCGCGGCCATGGAGCAGCAGGATCTTCTCACTCGCATGAACGTCGCTTTCCCCCGGAAGACCCCGTTTCAAGTACGGCAAGAAGCTCCGAATTGCACCACGAGCCGCTGGAAGAGCACTCATCTGTCTACCATCCGGAACATCCGCGGGTCCCTCGTGGCGCTACGAACTACACAGGAAGCAGAACACTCACACCGGCTGTTGGTGAAAGGAGAAGACGCCAGTCGAGAGATGGCTGGACAGCTCTGTTCACAGGGAGATGAAACAGCACGAAGACGATCGAAGATTGATGACTGATCAAAGTTTTACTGGAAAAGAGGCATCAGAGATTGGCGGATCAAGGAATGCACCTCAAGTGAGACTCAAAGCATAGAACGTACCTGCGATTTAGAACAGGAGCCAGTAACCTCCCACGTATGTGTGTATACACCGCCTTCAAATGAAAGGGAATTTGAAAAAGAAATTATCGAATCAACTCCCAGCACATCCTTCGATAAATGGATTGGTGGTATAGAAAGTGAAACATCCTTAAAAGAGCAACCTGCACCTAATACTGATAGCGATAAAACGGCTTTTATAAATTGGATTGGCGGTCTCTTCAAGAAGGACAAGCCGCACAGCGACTATCCGTTCGACGAAGCAGCATTCGAAGGACCACTCGATGGCACGCAGCGAGCATCAGAACTCGAAGGCGAGCCACTCGCTGCCCATGCCGCCGTCTACCATCCAGGCCAATCTCATGAAGAGCTCGAGAAGGTCGAACGAGCACCCGAGGAGGCACCACTTCCGAGCGTCGAAGAGATGGAGAAGAGCACTCTCGGCGACAAGATCAGTGGATTCTTCAAGAAAGACAAGCACGCCGACTATCCGAGAGACGAAACTCCCTTCGAAGGTCCGCTCGACACAACCGGTCGTGCAGGCGATCTGCCTGACGAGCCGTTGACGTCGCATGTCACGCCATACCACCCTGGCCGAAGCGATCTTCACGAGAAGGAGCCGGCCGAATCTGAAAAGGATCTCAGCGATAAGGCAAAGGAATTCATTGGCGGTCTCTTCAAGAAGGACAAGCCGCACAGCGACTATCCGTTCGACGAAGCAGCATTCGAAGGACCAGTCGATGGCACGCAGCGAGCATCAGAACTCGAAGGCGAGCCACTCGCTGCCAATGCCGCCGTCTACCATCCAGGCCAATCTCATGAAGAGCTCGAGAAGGTCGAACGAGCACCCGAGGAGGCACCACTTCCGAGCGTCGAAGAGAAGGAGAAGAGCACTCTCGGCGACAAGATCAGTGGATTCTTCAAGAAAGACAAGCACGCCGACTATCCGAGAGACGAAGCTCCGTTCGATGGTCCGCTCGACACAACCGGTCGTGCAGGCGATCTGCCTGACGAGCCGTTGACGTCGCATGTCACGCCATACCACCCTGGCCGAAGCGATCTTCACGAGAAGGAGCCGGCCGAACCTGAAAAGGATCTCGGCGATAAGGCAAAGGAATTCATTGGCGGTCTCTTCAAGAAGGACAAGCCGCACAGCGACTATCCGTTCGACGAAGCAGCATTCGAAGGACCACTCGATGGCACGCAGCGAGCATCAGAACTCGAAGGCGAGCCACTCGCTGCCCATGCCGCCGTCTACCATCCAGGCCAATCTCAAGAAGAGCTCGAGAAGGTCGAACGAGCACCCGAGGAGGCACCACTTCCGAGCGTCGAAGAGAAGGAGAAGAGCACTTTCGGCGACAAGATCAGTGGATTCTTCAAGAAAGACAAGCACGCCGACTATCCGAGAGACGAAGCTCCCTTCGAAGGTCCGCTCGACACAACCGGTCGTGCAGACGATCTGCCTGACGAGCCGTTGACGTCGCATGTCACGCCATACCACCCTGGCCGAAGCGATCTTCACGAGAAGGAGCCGGCCGAACCTGAAAAGGATCTCGGCGATAAGGCAAAGGAATTCATTGGCGGTCTCTTCAAGAAGGACAAGCCGCACAGCGACTATCCGTTCGACGAAGCAGCATTCGAAGGACCACTCGATGGCACGCAGCGAGCATCAGAACTCGAAGGCGAGCCACTCGCTGCCCATGCCGCCGTCTACCATCCAGGCCAATCTCAAGAAGAGCTCGAGAAGGTCGAACGAGCACCCGAGGAGGCACCACTTCCGAGCGTCGAAGAGAAGGAGAAGAGCACTTTCGGCGACAAGATCAGTGGATTCTTCAAGAAAGACAAGCACGCCGACTATCCGAGAGACGAAGCTCCCTTCGAAGGTCCGCTCGACACAACCGGTCGTGCAGGCGATCTGCCTGACGAGCCGTTGACGTCGCATGTCACGCCATACCACCCTGGCCGAAGCGATCTTCACGAGAAGGAGCCGGCCGAACCTGAAAAGGATCTCGGCGATAAGGCAAAGGAATTCATTGGCGGTCTCTTCAAGAAGGATAAGCCGCACAGCGACTATCCGTTCGACGAAGCAGCATTCGAAGGACCACTCGATGGCACGCAGCGAGCATCAGAACTCGAAGGCGAGCCACTCGCTGCCCATGCCGCCGTCTACCATCCAGGCCAATCTCAAGAAGAGCTCGAGAAGGTCGAACGAGTACCCGAGGAGGCACCACTTCCGAGCGTCGAAGAGAAGGAGAAGAGCACTCTCGGCGACAAGATCAGTGGATTCTTCAAGAAAGACAAGCACGCCGACTATCCGAGAGACGAAGCTCTGTTCGAAGGTCCGCTCGACACAACCGGTCGTGCAGGCGATCTGCCTGACGAGCCGTTGACGTCGCATGTCATGCCATACCACCCTGGCCGAAGCGATCTTCACGAGAAGGAGCCGGCCGAACCTGAAAAGGATCTCGGCGATAAGGCAAAGGAATTCATTGGCGGTCTCTTCAAGAAGGACAAGCCGCACAGCGACTATCCGTTCGACGAAGCAGCATTCGAAGGACCACTCGATGGCACGCAGCGAGCATCAGAACTCGAAGGCGAGCCACTCGCTGCCCATGCCGCCGTCTACCATCCAGGCCAATCTCATGAAGAGCTCGAGAAGGTCGAACGAGCACCCGAGGAGGCACCACTTCCGAGCGTCGAAGAGAAGGAGAAGAGCACTCTCGGCGACAAGATCAGTGGATTCTTCAAGAAAGACAAGCACGCCGACTATCCGAGAGACGAAGCTCCCTTCGAAGGTCCGCTCGACACAACCGGTCGTGCAGGCGATCTGCCTGACGAGCCGTTGACGTCGCATGTCACGCCATACCACCCTGGCCGAAGCGATCTTCACGAGAAGGAGCCGGCCGAACCTGAAAAGGATCTCGGCGATAAGGCAAAGGAATTCATTGGCGGTCTCTTCAAGAAGGACAAGCCGCACAGCGACTATCCGTTCGACGAAGCAGCATTCGAAGGACCACTCGATGGCACGCAGCGAGCATCAGAACTCGAAGGCGAGCCACTCGCTGCCCATGCCGCCGTCTACCATCCAGGCCAATCTCAAGAAGAGCTCGAGAAGGTCGAACGAGCACCCGAGGAGGCACCACTTCCGAGCGTCGAAGAGAAGGAGAAGAGCACTCTCGGCGACAAGATCAGTGGATTCTTCAAGAAAGACAAGCACGCCGACTATCCGAGAGACGAAGCTCCCTTCGAAGGTCCGCTCGACACAACCGGTCGTGCAGGCGATCTGCCTGACGAGCCGTTGACGTCGCATGTCATGCCATACCACCCTGGCCGAAGCGATCTTCACGAGAAGCAGCCGGCCGAACCTGAAAAGGATCTCGGCGATAAGGCAAAGGAATTCATTGGCGGTCTCTTCAAGAAGGACAAGCCGCACAGCGACTATCCGTTCGACGAAGCAGCATTCGAAGGACCACTCGATGGCACGCAGCGAGCATCAGAACTCGAAGGCGAGCCACTCGCTGCCCATGCCGCCGTCTACCATCCAGGCCAATCTCAAGAAGAGCTCGAGAAGGTCGAACGAGCACCCGAGGAGGCACCACTTCCGAGCGTCGAAGAGAAGGAGAAGAGCACTCTCGGCGACAAGATCAGTGGATTCTTCAAGAAAGACAAGCACGCCGACTATCCGAGAGACGAAGCTCTGTTCGAAGGTCCGCTCGACACCCGGTCGTGCAGGCGATCTGCCTGACGAGCCGTTGACGTCGCATGTCACGCCATACCACCCTGGCCGAAGCGATCTTCACGAGAAGGAGCCGGCCGAACCTGAAAAGGATCTCGGCGATAAGGCAAAGGAATTCATTGGCGGTCTCTTCAAGAAGGACAAGCCGCACAGCGACTATCCGTTCGACGAAGCAGCATTCGAAGGACCACTCGATGGCACGCAGCGAGCATCAGAACTCGAAGGCGAGCCACTCGCTGCCCATGCCGCCGTCTACCATCCAGGCCAATCTCATGAAGAGCTCGAGAAGGTCGAACGAGCACCCGAGGAGGCACCACTTCCGAGCGTCGAAGAGAAGGAGAAGAGCACTCTCGGCGACAAGATCAGTGGATTCTTCAAGAAAGACAAGCACGCCGACTATCCGAGAGACGAAACTCCCTTCGAAGGTCCGCTCGACACAACCGGTCGTGCAGGCGATCTGCCTGACGAGCCGTTGACGTCGCATGTCACGCCATACCACCCTGGCCGAAGCGATCTTCACGAGAAGGAGCCGGCCGAACCTGAAAAGGATCTCGGCGATAAGGCAAAGGAATTCATTGGCGGTCTCTTCAAGAAGGACAAGCCGCACAGCGACTATCCGTTCGACGAAGCAGCATTCGAAGGACCACTCGATGGCACGCAGCGAGCATCAGAACTCGAAGGCGAGCCACTCGCTGCCCATGCCGCCGTCTACCATCCAGGCCAATCTCAAGAAGAGCTCGAGAAGGTCGAACGAGCACCCGAGGAGGCACCACTTCCGAGCGTCGAAGAGAAGGAGAAGAGCACTCTCGGCGACAAGATCAGTGGATTCTTCAAGAAAGACAAGCACGCCGACTATCCGAGAGACGAAGCTCCCTTCGAAGGTCCGCTCGACACAACCGGTCGTGCAGGCGATCTGCCTGACGAGCCGTTGACGTCGCATGTCACGCCATACCACCCTGGCCGAAGCGATCTTCACGAGAAGGAGCCGGCCGAACCTGAAAAGGATCTCGGCGATAAGGCAAAGGAATTCATTGGCGGTCTCTTCAAGAAGGACAAGCCGCACAGCGACTATCCGTTCGACGAAGCAGCATTCGAAGGACCACTCGATGGCACGCAGCGAGCATCAGAACTCGAAGGCGAGCCACTCGCTGCCATGCCGCCGTCTACCATCCAGGCCAATCTCATGAAGAGCTCGAGAAGGTCGAACGAGCACCCGAGGAGGCACCACTTCCGAGCGTCGAAGAGAAGGAGAAGAGCACTCTCGGCGACAAGATCAGTGGATTCTTCAAGAAAGACAAGCACGCCGACTATCCGAGAGACGAAGCTCCCTTCGAAGGTCCGCTCGACACAACCGGTCGTGCAGGCGATCTGCCTGACGAGCCGTTGACGTCGCATGTCACGCCATACCACCCTGGCCGAAGCGATCTTCACGAGAAGGAGCCGGCCGAACCTGAAAAGGATCTCGGCGATAAGGCAAAGGAATTCATTGGCGGTCTCTTCAAGAAGGACAAGCCGCACAGCGACTATCCGTTCGACGAAGCAGCATTCGAAGGACCACTCGATGGCACGCAGCGAGCATCAGAACTCGAAGGCGAGCCACTCGCTGCCCATGCCGCCGTCTACCATCCAGGCCAATCTCATGAAGAGCTCGAGAAGGTCGAACGAGCACCCGAGGAGGCACCACTTCCGAGCGTCGAAGAGAAGGAGAAGAGCACTTTCGGCGACAAGATCAGTGGATTCTTCAAGAAAGACAAGCACGCCGACTATCCGAGAGACGAAGCTCCCTTCGAAGGTCCGCTCGACACAACCGGTCGTGCAGGCGATCTGCCTGACGAGCCGTTGACGTCGCATGTCACGCCATACCACTCTGGCCGAAGCGATCTTCACGAGAAGGAGCCGGCCGAACCTGAAAAGGATCTCGGCGATAAGGCAAAGGAATTCATTGGCGGTCTCTTCAAGAAGGACAAGCCGCACAGCGACTATCCGTTCGACGAAGCAGCATTCGAAGGACCACTCGATGGCACGCAGC
This sequence comes from Allodiplogaster sudhausi, assembly GCA_945643635.1. NCBI lineage: Eukaryota > Metazoa > Nematoda > Chromadorea > Rhabditida > Diplogasteridae > Allodiplogaster > Allodiplogaster sudhausi. The sequence continues at coordinate 73,130 of CALZFC010000285.1, read as the reverse complement.
GAGCATCAGAACTCGAAGGCGAGCCACTCGCTGCCCATGCCGCCGTCTACCATCCAGGCCAATCTCATGAAGAGCTCGAGAAGGTCGAACGAGCACCCGAGGAGGCACCACTTCCGAGCGTCGAAGAGAAGGAGAAGAGCACTCTCGGCGACAAGATCAGTGGATTCTTCAAGAAAGACAAGCACGCCGACTATCCGAGAGACGAAGCTCCCTTCGAAGGTCCGCTCGACACAACCGGTCGTGCAGGCGATCTGCCTGACGAGCCGTTGACGTCGCATGTCACGCCATACCACCCTGGCCGAAGCGATCTTCACGAGAAGGAGCCGGCCGAACCTGAAAAGGATCTCGGCGATAAGGCAAAGGAATTCATTGGCGGTCTCTTCAAGAAGGACAAGCCGCACAGCGACTATCCGTTCGACGAAGCAGCATTCGAAGGACCACTCGATGGCACGCAGCGAGCATCAGAACTCGAAGGCGAGCCACTCGCTGCCCATGCCGCCGTCTACCATCCAGGCCAATCTCAAGAAGAGCTCGAGAAGGTCGAACGAGCACCCGAGGAGGCACCACTTCCGAGCGTCGAAGAGAAGGAGAAGAGCACTCTCGGCGACAAGATCAGTGGATTCTTCAAGAAAGACAAGCACGCCGACTATCCGAGAGACGAAGCTCCCTTCGAAGGTCCGCTCGACACAACCGGTCGTGCAGGCGATCTGCCTGACGAGCCGTTGACGTCGCATGTCACGCCATACCACCCTGGCCGAAGCGATCTTCACGAGAAGGAGCCGGCCGAACCTGAAAAGGATCTCGGCGATAAGGCAAAGGAATTCATTGGCGGTCTCTTCAAGAAGGACAAGCCGCACAGCGACTATCCGTTCGACGAAGCAGCATTCGAAGGACCACTCGATGGCACGCAGCGAGCATCAGAACTCGAAGGCGAGCCACTCGCTGCCCATGCCGCCGTCTACCATCCAGGCCAATCTCATGAAGAGCTCGAGAAGGTCGAACGAGCACCCGAGGAGGCACCACTTCCGAGCGTCGAAGAGAAGGAGAAGAGCACTCTCGGCGACAAGATCAGTGGATTCTTCAAGAAAGACAAGCACGCCGACTATCCGAGAGACGAAGCTCCCTTCGAAGGTCCGCTCGACACAACCGGTCGTGCAGGCGATCTGCCTGACGAGCCGTTGACGTCGCATGTCACGCCATACCACCCTGGCCGAAGCGATCTTCACGAGAAGGAGCCGGCCGAACCTGAAAAGGATCTCGGCGATAAGGCAAAGGAATTCATTGGCGGTCTCTTCAAGAAGGACAAGCCGCACAGCGACTATCCGTTCGACGAAGCAGCATTCGAAGGACCACTCGATGGCACGCAGCGAGCATCAGAACTCGAAGGCGAGCCACTCGCTGCCCATGCCGCCGTCTACCATCCAGGCCAATCTCAAGAAGAGCTCGAGAAGGTCGAACGAGCACCCGAGGAGGCACCACTTCCGAGCGTCGAAGAGAAGGAGAAGAGCACTCTCGGCGACAAGATCAGTGGATTCTTCAAGAAAGACAAGCACGCCGACTATCCGAGAGACGAAGCTCCCTTCGAAGGTCCGCTCGACACAACCGGTCGTGCAGGCGATCTGCCTGACGAGCCGTTGACGTCGCATGTCACGCCATACCACCCTGGCCGAAGCGATCTTCACGAGAAGGAGCCGGCCGAACCTGAAAAGGATCTCGGCGATAAGGCAAAGGAATTCATTGGCGGTCTCTTCAAGAAGGACAAGCCGCACAGCGACTATCCGTTCGACGAAGCAGCATTCGAAGGACCACTCGATGGCACGCAGCGAGCATCAGAACTCGAAGGCGAGCCACTCGCTGCCCATGCCGCCGTCTACCATCCAGGCCAATCTCAAGAAGAGCTCGAGAAGGTCGAACGAGCACCCGAGGAGGCACCACTTCCGAGCGTCGAAGAGAAGGAGAAGAGCACTCTCGGCGACAAGATCAGTGGATTCTTCAAGAAAGACAAGCACGCCGACTATCCGAGAGACGAAGCTCCCTTCGAAGGTCCGCTCGACACAACCGGTCGTGCAGGCGATCTGCCTGACGAGCCGTTGACGTCGCATGTCACGCCATACCACCCTGGCCGAAGCGATCTTCACGAGAAGGAGCCGGCCGAACCTGAAAAGGATCTCGGCGATAAGGCAAAGGAATTCATTGGCGGTCTCTTCAAGAAGGACAAGCCGCACAGCGACTATCCGTTCGACGAAGCAGCATTCGAAGGACCACTCGATGGCACGCAGCGAGCATCAGAACTCGAAGGCGAGCCACTCGCTGCCCATGCCGCCGTCTACCATCCAGGCCAATCTCATGAAGAGCTCGAGAAGGTCGAACGAGCACCCGAGGAGGCACCACTTCCGAGCGTCGAAGAGAAGGAGAAGAGCACTCTCGGCGACAAGATCAGTGGATTCTTCAAGAAAGACAAGCACGCCGACTATCCGAGAGACGAAGCTCCCTTCGAAGGTCCGCTCGACACAACCGGTCGTGCAGGCGATCTGCCTGACGAGCCGTTGACGTCGCATGTCACGCCATACCACCTGGCCGAAGCGATCTTCACGAGAAGGAGCCGGCCGAACCTGAAAAGGATCTCGGCGATAAGGCAAAGGAATTCATTGGCGGTCTCTTCAAGAAGGACAAGCCGCACAGCGACTATCCGTTCGACGAAGCAGCATTCGAAGGACCACTCGATGGCACGCAGCGAGCATCAGAACTCGAAGGCGAGCCACTCGCTGCCCATGCCGCCGTCTACCATCCAGGCCAATCTCATGAAGAGCTCGAGAAGGTCGAACGAGCACCCGAGGAGGCACCACTTCCGAGCGTCGAAGAGAAGGAGAAGAGCACTCTCGGCGACAAGATCAGTGGATTCTTCAAGAAAGACAAGCACGCCGACTATCCGAGAGACGAAGCTCCCTTCGAAGGTCCGCTCGACACAACCGGTCGTGCAGGCGATCTGCCTGACGAGCCGTTGACGTCGCATGTCACGCCATACCACCTGGCCGAAGCGATCTTCACGAGAAGGAGCCGGCCGAACCTGAAAAGGATCTCGGCGATAAGGCAAAGGAATTCATTGGCGGTCTCTTCAAGAAGGACAAGCCGCACAGCGACTATCCGTTCGACGAAGCAGCATTCGAAGGACCACTCGATGGCACGCAGCGAGCATCAGAACTCGAAGGCGAGCCACTCGCTGCCCATGCCGCCGTCTACCATCCAGGCCAATCTCATGAAGAGCTCGAGAAGGTCGAACGAGCACCCGAGGAGGCACCACTTCCGAGCGTCGAAGAGAAGGAGAAGAGCACTCTCGGCGACAAGATCAGTGGATTCTTCAAGAAAGACAAGCACGCCGACTATCCGAGAGACGAAGCTCCCTTCGAAGGTCCGCTCGACACAACCGGTCGTGCAGGCGATCTGCCTGACGAGCCGTTGACGTCGCATGTCACGCCATACCACCCTGGCCGAAGCGATCTTCACGAGAAGGAGCCGGCCGAACCTGAAAAGGATCTCGGCGATAAGGCAAAGGAATTCATTGGCGGTCTCTTCAAGAAGGACAAGCCGCACAGCGACTATCCGTTCGACGAAGCAGCATTCGAAGGACCACTCGATGGCACGCAGCGAGCATCAGAACTCGAAGGCGAGCCACTCGCTGCCCATGCCGCCGTCTACCATCCAGGCCAATCTCATGAAGAGCTCGAGAAGGTCGAACGAGCACCCGAGGAGGCACCACTTCCGAGCGTCGAAGAGAAGGAGAAGAGCACTCTCGGCGACAAGATCAGTGGATTCTTCAAGAAAGACAAGCACGCCGACTATCCGAGAGACGAAGCTCCCTTCGAAGGTCCGCTCGACACAACCGGTCGTGCAGGCGATCTGCCTGACGAGCCGTTGACGTCGCATGTCACGCCATACCACCCTGGCCGAAGCGATCTTCACGAGAAGGAGCCGGCCGAACCTGAAAAGGATCTCGGCGATAAGGCAAAGGAATTCATTGGCGGTCTCTTCAAGAAGGACAAGCCGCACAGCGACTATCCGTTCGACGAAGCAGCATTCGAAGGACCACTCGATGGCACGCAGCGAGCATCAGAACTCGAAGGCGAGCCACTCGCTGCCCATGCCGCCGTCTACCATCCAGGCCAATCTCATGAAGAGCTCGAGAAGGTCGAACGAGCACCCGAGGAGGCACCACTTCCGAGCGTCGAAGAGAAGGAGAAGAGCACTCTCGGCGACAAGATCAGTGGATTCTTCAAGAAAGACAAGCACGCCGACTATCCGAGAGACGAAGCTCCCTTCGAAGGTCCGCTCGACACAACCGGTCGTGCAGGCGATCTGCCTGACGAGCCGTTGACGTCGCATGTCACGCCATACCACCCTGGCCGAAGCGATCTTCACGAGAAGGAGCCGGCCGAACCTGAAAAGGATCTCGGCGATAAGGCAAAGGAATTCATTGGCGGTCTCTTCAAGAAGGACAAGCCGCACAGCGACTATCCGTTCGACGAAGCAGCATTCGAAGGACCACTCGATGGCACGCAGCGAGCATCAGAACTCGAAGGCGAGCCACTCGCTGCCCATGCCGCCGTCTACCATCCAGGCCAATCTCATGAAGAGCTCGAGAAGGTCGAACGAGCACCCGAGGAGGCACCACTTCCGAGCGTCGAAGAGAAGGAGAAGAGCACTCTCGGCGACAAGATCAGTGGATTCTTCAAGAAAGACAAGCACGCCGACTATCCGAGAGACGAAGCTCCCTTCGAAGGTCCGCTCGACACAACCGGTCGTGCAGGCGATCTGCCTGACGAGCCGTTGACGTCGCATGTCACGCCATACCACTCTGGCCGAAGCGATCTTCACGAGAAGGAGCCGGCCGAACCTGAAAAGGATCTCGGCGATAAGGCAAAGGAATTCATTGGCGGTCTCTTCAAGAAGGACAAGCCGCACAGCGACTATCCGTTCGACGAAGCAGCATTCGAAGGACCACTCGATGGCACGCAGCGAGCATCAGAACTCGAAGGCGAGCCACTCGCTGCCCATGCCGCCGTCTACCATCCAGGCCAATCTCATGAAGAGCTCGAGAAGGTCGAACGAGCACCCGAGGAGGCACCACTTCCGAGCGTCGAAGAGAAGGAGAAGAGCACTCTCGGCGACAAGATCAGTGGATTCTTCAAGAAAGACAAGCACGCCGACTATCCGAGAGACGAAGCTCCCTTCGAAGGTCCGCTCGACACAACCGGTCGTGCAGGCGATCTGCCTGACGAGCCGTTGACGTCGCATGTCACGCCATACCACTCTGGCCGAAGCGATCTTCACGAGAAGGAGCCGGCCGAACCTGAAAAGGATCTCGGCGATAAGGCAAAGGAATTCATTGGCGGTCTCTTCAAGAAGGACAAGCCGCACAGCGACTATCCGTTCGACGAAGCAGCATTCGAAGGACCACTCGATGGCACGCAGCGAGCATCAGAACTCGAAGGCGAGCCACTCGCTGCCCATGCCGCCGTCTACCATCCAGGCCAATCTCATGAAGAGCTCGAGAAGGTCGAACGAGCACCCGAGGAGGCACCACTTCCGAGCGTCGAAGAGAAGGAGAAGAGCACTCTCGGCGACAAGATCAGTGGATTCTTCAAGAAAGACAAGCACGCCGACTATCCGAGAGACGAAGCTCCCTTCGAAGGTCCGCTCGACACAACCGGTCGTGCAGGCGATCTGCCTGACGAGCCGTTGACGTCGCATGTCACGCCATACCACTCTGGCCGAAGCGATCTTCACGAGAAGGAGCCGGCCGAACCTGAAAAGGATCTCGGCGATAAGGCAAAGGAATTCATTGGCGGTCTCTTCAAGAAGGACAAGCCGCACAGCGACTATCCGTTCGACGAAGCAGCATTCGAAGGACCACTCGATGGCACGCAGCGAGCATCAGAACTCGAAGGCGAGCCACTCGCTGCCCATGCCGCCGTCTACCATCCAGGCCAATCTCATGAAGAGCTCGAGAAGGTCGAACGAGCACCCGAGGAGGCACCACTTCCGAGCGTCGAAGAGAAGGAGAAGAGCACTCTCGGCGACAAGATCAGTGGATTCTTCAAGAAAGACAAGCACGCCGACTATCCGAGAGACGAAGCTCCCTTCGAAGGTCCGCTCGACACAACCGGTCGTGCAGGCGATCTGCCTGACGAGCCGTTGACGTCGCATGTCACGCCATACCACTCTGGCCGAAGCGATCTTCACGAGAAGGAGCCGGCCGAACCTGAAAAGGATCTCGGCGATAAGGCAAAGGAATTCATTGGCGGTCTCTTCAAGAAGGACAAGCCGCACAGCGACTATCCGTTCGACGAAGCAGCATTCGAAGGACCACTCGATGGCACGCAGCGAGCATCAGAACTCGAAGGCGAGCCACTCGCTGCCCATGCCGCCGTCTACCATCCAGGCCAATCTCATGAAGAGCTCGAGAAGGTCGAACGAGCACCCGAGGAGGCACCACTTCCGAGCGTCGAAGAGAAGGAGAAGAGCACTCTCGGCGACAAGATCAGTGGATTCTTCAAGAAAGACAAGCACGCCGACTATCCGAGAGACGAAGCTCCCTTCGAAGGTCCGCTCGACACAACCGGTCGTGCAGGCGATCTGCCTGACGAGCCGTTGACGTCGCATGTCACGCCATACCACTCTGGCCGAAGCGATCTTCACGAGAAGGAGCCGGCCGAACCTGAAAAGGATCTCGGCGATAAGGCAAAGGAATTCATTGGCGGTCTCTTCAAGAAGGACAAGCCGCACAGCGACTATCCGTTCGACGAAGCAGCATTCGAAGGACCACTCGATGGCACGCAGCGAGCATCAGAACTCGAAGGCGAGCCACTCGCTGCCCATGCCGCCGTCTACCATCCAGGCCAATCTCATGAAGAGCTCGAGAAGGTCGAACGAGCACCCGAGGAGGCACCACTTCCGAGCGTCGAAGAGAAGGAGAAGAGCACTCTCGGCGACAAGATCAGTGGATTCTTCAAGAAAGACAAGCACGCCGACTATCCGAGAGACGAAGCTCCCTTCGAAGGTCCGCTCGACACAACCGGTCGTGCAGGCGATCTGCCTGACGAGCCGTTGACGTCGCATGTCACGCCATACCACTCTGGCCGAAGCGATCTTCACGAGAAGGAGCCGGCCGAACCTGAAAAGGATCTCGGCGATAAGGCAAAGGAATTCATTGGCGGTCTCTTCAAGAAGGACAAGCCGCACAGCGACTATCCGTTCGACGAAGCAGCATTCGAAGGACCACTCGATGGCACGCAGCGAGCATCAGAACTCGAAGGCGAGCCACTCGCTGCCCATGCCGCCGTCTACCATCCAGGCCAATCTCATGAAGAGCTCGAGAAGGTCGAACGAGCACCCGAGGAGGCACCACTTCCGAGCGTCGAAGAGAAGGAGAAGAGCACTCTCGGCGACAAGATCAGTGGATTCTTCAAGAAAGACAAGCACGCCGACTATCCGAGAGACGAAGCTCCCTTCGAAGGTCCGCTCGACACAACCGGTCGTGCAGGCGATCTGCCTGACGAGCCGTTGACGTCGCATGTCACGCCATACCACTCTGGCCGAAGCGATCTTCACGAGAAGGAGCCGGCCGAACCTGAAAAGGATCTCGGCGATAAGGCAAAGGAATTCATTGGCGGTCTCTTCAAGAAGGACAAGCCGCACAGCGACTATCCGTTCGACGAAGCAGCATTCGAAGGACCACTCGATGGCACGCAGCGAGCATCAGAACTCGAAGGCGAGCCACTCGCTGCCCATGCCGCCGTCTACCATCCAGGCCAATCTCATGAAGAGCTCGAGAAGGTCGAACGAGCACCCGAGGAGGCACCACTTCCGAGCGTCGAAGAGAAGGAGAAGAGCACTCTCGGCGACAAGATCAGTGGATTCTTCAAGAAAGACAAGCACGCCGACTATCCGAGAGACGAAGCTCCCTTCGAAGGTCCGCTCGACACAACCGGTCGTGCAGGCGATCTGCCTGACGAGCCGTTGACGTCGCATGTCACGCCATACCACTCTGGCCGAAGCGATCTTCACGAGAAGGAGCCGGCCGAACCTGAAAAGGATCTCGGCGATAAGGCAAAGGAATTCATTGGCGGTCTCTTCAAGAAGGACAAGCCGCACAGCGACTATCCGTTCGACGAAGCAGCATTCGAAGGACCACTCGATGGCACGCAGCGAGCATCAGAACTCGAAGGCGAGCCACTCGCTGCCCATGCCGCCGTCTACCATCCAGGCCAATCTCATGAAGAGCTCGAGAAGGTCGAACGAGCACCCGAGGAGGCACCACTTCCGAGCGTCGAAGAGAAGGAGAAGAGCACTCTCGGCGACAAGATCAGTGGATTCTTCAAGAAAGACAAGCACGCCGACTATCCGAGAGACGAAGCTCCCTTCGAAGGTCCGCTCGACACAACCGGTCGTGCAGGCGATCTGCCTGACGAGCCGTTGACGTCGCATGTCACGCCATACCACCCTGGCCGAAGCGATCTTCACGAGAAGGAGCCGGCCGAACCTGAAAAGGATCTCGGCGATAAGGCAAAGGAATTCATTGGCGGTCTCTTCAAGAAGGACAAGCCGCACAGCGACTATCCGTTCGACGAAGCAGCATTCGAAGGACCACTCGATGGCACGCAGCGAGCATCAGAACTCGAAGGCGAGCCACTCGCTGCCCATGCCGCCGTCTACCATCCAGGCCAATCTCATGAAGAGCTCGAGAAGGTCGAACGAGCACCCGAGGAGGCACCACTTCCGAGCGTCGAAGAGAAGGAGAAGAGCACTCTCGGCGACAAGATCAGTGGATTCTTCAAGAAAGACAAGCACGCCGACTATCCGAGAGACGAAGCTCCCTTCGAAGGTCCGCTCGACACAACCGGTCGTGCAGGCGATCTGCCTGACGAGCCGTTGACGTCGCATGTCACGCCATACCACTCTGGCCGAAGCGATCTTCACGAGAAGGAGCCGGCCGAACCTGAAAAGGATCTCGGCGATAAGGCAAAGGAATTCATTGGCGGTCTCTTCAAGAAGGACAAGCCGCACAGCGACTATCCGTTCGACGAAGCAGCATTCGAAGGACCACTCGATGGCACGCAGCGAGCATCAGAACTCGAAGGCGAGCCACTCGCTGCCCATGCCGCCGTCTACCATCCAGGCCAATCTCATGAAGAGCTCGAGAAGGTCGAACGAGCACCCGAGGAGGCACCACTTCCGAGCGTCGAAGAGAAGGAGAAGAGCACTCTCGGCGACAAGATCAGTGGATTCTTCAAGAAAGACAAGCACGCCGACTATCCGAGAGACGAAGCTCCCTTCGAAGGTCCGCTCGACACAACCGGTCGTGCAGGCGATCTGCCTGACGAGCCGTTGACGTCGCATGTCACGCCATACCACTCTGGCCGAAGCGATCTTCACGAGAAGGAGCCGGCCGAACCTGAAAAGGATCTCGGCGATAAGGCAAAGGAATTCATTGGCGGTCTCTTCAAGAAGGACAAGCCGCACAGCGACTATCCGTTCGACGAAGCAGCATTCGAAGGACCACTCGATGGCACGCAGCGAGCATCAGAACTCGAAGGCGAGCCACTCGCTGCCCATGCCGCCGTCTACCATCCAGGCCAATCTCATGAAGAGCTCGAGAAGGTCGAACGAGCACCCGAGGAGGCACCACTTCCGAGCGTCGAAGAGAAGGAGAAGAGCACTCTCGGCGACAAGATCAGTGGATTCTTCAAGAAAGACAAGCACGCCGACTATCCGAGAGACGAAGCTCCCTTCGAAGGTCCGCTCGACACAACCGGTCGTGCAGGCGATCTGCCTGACGAGCCGTTGACGTCGCATGTCACGCCATACCACTCTGGCCGAAGCGATCTTCACGAGAAGGAGCCGGCCGAACCTGAAAAGGATCTCGGCGATAAGGCAAAGGAATTCATTGGCGGTCTCTTCAAGAAGGACAAGCCGCACAGCGACTATCCGTTCGACGAAGCAGCATTCGAAGGACCACTCGATGGCACGCAGCGAGCATCAGAACTCGAAGGCGAGCCACTCGCTGCCCATGCCGCCGTCTACCATCCAGGCCAATCTCATGAAGAGCTCGAGAAGGTCGAACGAGCACCCGAGGAGGCACCACTTCCGAGCGTCGAAGAGAAGGAGAAGAGCACTCTCGGCGACAAGATCAGTGGATTCTTCAAGAAAGACAAGCACGCCGACTATCCGAGAGACGAAGCTCCCTTCGAAGGTCCGCTCGACACAACCGGTCGTGCAGGCGATCTGCCTGACGAGCCGTTGACGTCGCATGTCACGCCATACCACCCTGGCCGAAGCGATCTTCACGAGAAGGAGCCGGCCGAACCTGAAAAGGATCTCGGCGATAAGGCAAAGGAATTCATTGGCGGTCTCTTCAAGAAGGACAAGCCGCACAGCGACTATCCGTTCGACGAAGCAGCATTCGAAGGACCACTCGATGGCACGCAGCGAGCATCAGAACTCGAAGGCGAGCCACTCGCTGCCCATGCCGCCGTCTACCATCCAGGCCAATCTCATGAAGAGCTCGAGAAGGTCGAACGAGCACCCGAGGAGGCACCACTTCCGAGCGTCGAAGAGAAGGAGAAGAGCACTCTCGGCGACAAGATCAGTGGATTCTTCAAGAAAGACAAGCACGCCGACTATCCGAGAGACGAAGCTCCCTTCGAAGGTCCGCTCGACACAACCGGTCGTGCAGGCGATCTGCCTGACGAGCCGTTGACGTCGCATGTCACGCCATACCACTCTGGCCGAAGCGATCTTCACGAGAAGGAGCCGGCCGAACCTGAAAAGGATCTCGGCGATAAGGCAAAGGAATTCATTGGCGGTCTCTTCAAGAAGGACAAGCCGCACAGCGACTATCCGTTCGACGAAGCAGCATTCGAAGGACCACTCGATGGCACGCAGCGAGCATCAGAACTCGAAGGCGAGCCACTCGCTGCCCATGCCGCCGTCTACCATCCAGGCCAATCTCATGAAGAGCTCGAGAAGGTCGAACGAGCACCCGAGGAGGCACCACTTCCGAGCGTCGAAGAGAAGGAGAAGAGCACTCTCGGCGACAAGATCAGTGGATTCTTCAAGAAAGACAAGCACGCCGACTATCCGAGAGACGAAGCTCCCTTCGAAGGTCCGCTCGACACAACCGGTCGTGCAGGCGATCTGCCTGACGAGCCGTTGACGTCGCATGTCACGCCATACCACTCTGGCCGAAGCGATCTTCACGAGAAGGAGCCGGCCGAACCTGAAAAGGATCTCGGCGATAAGGCAAAGGAATTCATTGGCGGTCTCTTCAAGAAGGACAAGCCGCACAGCGACTATCCGTTCGACGAAGCAGCATTCGAAGGACCACTCGATGGCACGCAGCGAGCATCAGAACTCGAAGGCGAGCCACTCGCTGCCCATGCCGCCGTCTACCATCCAGGCCAATCTCATGAAGAGCTCGAGAAGGTCGAACGAGCACCCGAGGAGGCACCACTTCCGAGCGTCGAAGAGAAGGAGAAGAGCACTCTCGGCGACAAGATCAGTGGATTCTTCAAGAAAGACAAGCACGCCGACTATCCGAGAGACGAAGCTCCCTTCGAAGGTCCGCTCGACACAACCGGTCGTGCAGGCGATCTGCCTGACGAGCCGTTGACGTCGCATGTCACGCCATACCACTCTGGCCGAAGCGATCTTCACGAGAAGGAGCCGGCCGAACCTGAAAAGGATCTCGGCGATAAGGCAAAGGAATTCATTGGCGGTCTCTTCAAGAAGGACAAGCCGCACAGCGACTATCCGTTCGACGAAGCAGCATTCGAAGGACCACTCGATGGCACGCAGCGAGCATCAGAACTCGAAGGCGAGCCACTCGCTGCCCATGCCGCCGTCTACCATCCAGGCCAATCTCATGAAGAGCTCGAGAAGGTCGAACGAGCACCCGAGGAGGCACCACTTCCGAGCGTCGAAGAGAAGGAGAAGAGCACTCTCGGCGACAAGATCAGTGGATTCTTCAAGAAAGACAAGCACGCCGACTATCCGAGAGACGAAGCTCCCTTCGAAGGTCCGCTCGACACAACCGGTCGTGCAGGCGATCTGCCTGACGAGCCGTTGACGTCGCATGTCACGCCATACCACCCTGGCCGAAGCGATCTTCACGAGAAGGAGCCGGCCGAACCTGAAAAGGATCTCGGCGATAAGGCAAAGGAATTCATTGGCGGTCTCTTCAAGAAGGACAAGCCGCACAGCGACTATCCGTTCGACGAAGCAGCATTCGAAGGACCACTCGATGGCACGCAGCGAGCATCAGAACTCGAAGGCGAGCCACTCGCTGCCCATGCCGCCGTCTACCATCCAGGCCAATCTCATGAAGAGCTCGAGAAGGTCGAACGAGCACCCGAGGAGGCACCACTTCCGAGCGTCGAAGAGAAGGAGAAGAGCACTCTCGGCGACAAGATCAGTGGATTCTTCAAGAAAGACAAGCACGCCGACTATCCGAGAGACGAAGCTCCCTTCGAAGGTCCGCTCGACACAACCGGTCGTGCAGGCGATCTGCCTGACGAGCCGTTGACGTCGCATGTCACGCCATACCACCCTGGCCGAAGCGATCTTCACGAGAAGGAGCCGGCCGAACCTGAAAAGGATCTCGGCGATAAGGCAAAGGAATTCATTGGCGGTCTCTTCAAGAAGGACAAGCCGCACAGCGACTATCCGTTCGACGAAGCAGCATTCGAAGGACCACTCGATGGCACGCAGCGAGCATCAGAACTCGAAGGCGAGCCACTCGCTGCCCATGCCGCCGTCTACCATCCAGGCCAATCTCATGAAGAGCTCGAGAAGGTCGAACGAGCACCCGAGGAGGCACCACTTCCGAGCGTCGAAGAGAAGGAGAAGAGCACTCTCGGCGACAAGATCAGTGGATTCTTCAAGAAAGACAAGCACGCCGACTATCCGAGAGACGAAGCTCCCTTCGAAGGTCCGCTCGACACAACCGGTCGTGCAGGCGATCTGCCTGACGAGCCGTTGACGTCGCATGTCACGCCATACCACTCTGGCCGAAGCGATCTTCACGAGAAGGAGCCGGCCGAACCTGAAAAGGATCTCGGCGATAAGGCAAAGGAATTCATTGGCGGTCTCTTCAAGAAGGACAAGCCGCACAGCGACTATCCGTTCGACGAAGCAGCATTCGAAGGACCACTCGATGGCACGCAGCGAGCATCAGAACTCGAAGGCGAGCCACTCGCTGCCCATGCCGCCGTCTACCATCCAGGCCAATCTCATGAAGAGCTCGAGAAGGTCGAACGAGCACCCGAGGAGGCACCACTTCCGAGCGTCGAAGAGAAGGAGAAGAGCACTCTCGGCGACAAGATCAGTGGATTCTTCAAGAAAGACAAGCACGCCGACTATCCGAGAGACGAAGCTCCCTTCGAAGGTCCGCTCGACACAACCGGTCGTGCAGGCGATCTGCCTGACGAGCCGTTGACGTCGCATGTCACGCCATACCACCCTGGCCGAAGCGATCTTCACGAGAAGGAGCCGGCCGAACCTGAAAAGGATCTCGGCGATAAGGCAAAGGAATTCATTGGCGGTCTCTTCAAGAAGGACAAGCCGCACAGCGACTATCCGTTCGACGAAGCAGCATTCGAAGGACCACTCGATGGCACGCAGCGAGCATCAGAACTCGAAGGCGAGCCACTCGCTGCCCATGCCGCCGTCTACCATCCAGGCCAATCTCATGAAGAGCTCGAGAAGGTCGAACGAGCACCCGAGGAGGCACCACTTCCGAGCGTCGAAGAGAAGGAGAAGAGCACTCTCGGCGACAAGATCAGTGGATTCTTCAAGAAAGACAAGCACGCCGACTATCCGAGAGACGAAGCTCCCTTCGAAGGTCCGCTCGACACAACCGGTCGTGCAGGCGATCTGCCTGACGAGCCGTTGACGTCGCATGTCACGCCATACCACTCTGGCCGAAGCGATCTTCACGAGAAGGAGCCGGCCGAACCTGAAAAGGATCTCGGCGATAAGGCAAAGGAATTCATTGGCGGTCTCTTCAAGAAGGACAAGCCGCACAGCGACTATCCGTTCGACGAAGCAGCATTCGAAGGACCACTCGATGGCACGCAGCGAGCATCAGAACTCGAAGGCGAGCCACTCGCTGCCCATGCCGCCGTCTACCATCCAGGCCAATCTCATGAAGAGCTCGAGAAGGTCGAACGAGCACCCGAGGAGGCACCACTTCCGAGCGTCGAAGAGAAGGAGAAGAGCACTCTCGGCGACAAGATCAGTGGATTCTTCAAGAAAGACAAGCACGCCGACTATCCGAGAGACGAAGCTCCCTTCGAAGGTCCGCTCGACACAACCGGTCGTGCAGGCGATCTGCCTGACGAGCCGTTGACGTCGCATGTCACGCCATACCACCCTGGCCGAAGCGATCTTCACGAGAAGGAGCCGGCCGAACCTGAAAAGGATCTCGGCGATAAGGCAAAGGAATTCATTGGCGGTCTCTTCAAGAAGGACAAGCCGCACAGCGACTATCCGTTCGACGAAGCAGCATTCGAAGGACCACTCGATGGCACGCAGCGAGCATCAGAACTCGAAGGCGAGCCACTCGCTGCCCATGCCGCCGTCTACCATCCAGGCCAATCTCATGAAGAGCTCGAGAAGGTCGAACGAGCACCCGAGGAGGCACCACTTCCGAGCGTCGAAGAGAAGGAGAAGAGCACTCTCGGCGACAAGATCAGTGGATTCTTCAAGAAAGACAAGCACGCCGACTATCCGAGAGACGAAGCTCCCTTCGAAGGTCCGCTCGACACAACCGGTCGTGCAGGCGATCTGCCTGACGAGCCGTTGACGTCGCATGTCACGCCATACCACCTGGCCGAAGCGATCTTCACGAGAAGGAGCCGGCCGAACCTGAAAAGGATCTCGGCGATAAGGCAAAGGAATTCATTGGCGGTCTCTTCAAGAAGGACAAGCCGCACAGCGACTATCCGTTCGACGAAGCAGCATTCGAAGGACCACTCGATGGCACGCAGCGAGCATCAGAACTCGAAGGCGAGCCACTCGCTGCCCATGCCGCCGTCTACCATCCAGGCCAATCTCATGAAGAGCTCGAGAAGGTCGAACGAGCACCCGAGGAGGCACCACTTCCGAGCGTCGAAGAGAAGGAGAAGAGCACTCTCGGCGACAAGATCAGTGGATTCTTCAAGAAAGACAAGCACGCCGACTATCCGAGAGACGAAGCTCCCTTCGAAGGTCCGCTCGACACAACCGGTCGTGCAGGCGATCTGCCTGACGAGCCGTTGACGTCGCATGTCACGCCATACCACCCTGGCCGAAGCGATCTTCACGAGAAGGAGCCGGCCGAACCTGAAAAGGATCTCGGCGATAAGGCAAAGGAATTCATTGGCGGTCTCTTCAAGAAGGACAAGCCGCACAGCGACTATCCGTTCGACGAAGCAGCATTCGAAGGACCACTCGATGGCACGCAGCGAGCATCAGAACTCGAAGGCGAGCCACTCGCTGCCCATGCCGCCGTCTACCATCCAGGCCAATCTCATGAAGAGCTCGAGAAGGTCGAACGAGCACCCGAGGAGGCACCACTTCCGAGCGTCGAAGAGAAGGAGAAGAGCACTCTCGGCGACAAGATCAGTGGATTCTTCAAGAAAGACAAGCACGCCGACTATCCGAGAGACGAAGCTCCCTTCGAAGGTCCGCTCGACACAACCGGTCGTGCAGGCGATCTGCCTGACGAGCCGTTGACGTCGCATGTCACGCCATACCACTCTGGCCGAAGCGATCTTCACGAGAAGGAGCCGGCCGAACCTGAAAAGGATCTCGGCGATAAGGCAAAGGAATTCATTGGCGGTCTCTTCAAGAAGGACAAGCCGCACAGCGACTATCCGTTCGACGAAGCAGCATTCGAAGGACCACTCGATGGCACGCAGCGAGCATCAGAACTCGAAGGCGAGCCACTCGCTGCCCATGCCGCCGTCTACCATCCAGGCCAATCTCATGAAGAGCTCGAGAAGGTCGAACGAGCACCCGAGGAGGCACCACTTCCGAGCGTCGAAGAGAAGGAGAAGAGCACTCTCGGCGACAAGATCAGTGGATTCTTCAAGAAAGACAAGCACGCCGACTATCCGAGAGACGAAGCTCCCTTCGAAGGTCCGCTCGACACAACCGGTCGTGCAGGCGATCTGCCTGACGAGCCGTTGACGTCGCATGTCACGCCATACCACCCTGGCCGAAGCGATCTTCACGAGAAGGAGCCGGCCGAACCTGAAAAGGATCTCGGCGATAAGGCAAAGGAATTCATTGGCGGTCTCTTCAAGAAGGACAAGCCGCACAGCGACTATCCGTTCGACGAAGCAGCATTCGAAGGACCACTCGATGGCACGCAGCGAGCATCAGAACTCGAAGGCGAGCCACTCGCTGCCCATGCCGCCGTCTACCATCCAGGCCAATCTCATGAAGAGCTCGAGAAGGTCGAACGAGCACCCGAGGAGGCACCACTTCCGAGCGTCGAAGAGAAGGAGAAGAGCACTCTCGGCGACAAGATCAGTGGATTCTTCAAGAAAGACAAGCACGCCGACTATCCGAGAGACGAAGCTCCCTTCGAAGGTCCGCTCGACACAACCGGTCGTGCAGGCGATCTGCCTGACGAGCCGTTGACGTCGCATGTCACGCCATACCACTCTGGCCGAAGCGATCTTCACGAGAAGGAGCCGGCCGAACCTGAAAAGGATCTCGGCGATAAGGCAAAGGAATTCATTGGCGGTCTCTTCAAGAAGGACAAGCCGCACAGCGACTATCCGTTCGACGAAGCAGCATTCGAAGGACCACTCGATGGCACGCAGCGAGCATCAGAACTCGAAGGCGAGCCACTCGCTGCCCATGCCGCCGTCTACCATCCAGGCCAATCTCATGAAGAGCTCGAGAAGGTCGAACGAGCACCCGAGGAGGCACCACTTCCGAGCGTCGAAGAGAAGGAGAAGAGCACTCTCGGCGACAAGATCAGTGGATTCTTCAAGAAAGACAAGCACGCCGACTATCCGAGAGACGAAGCTCCCTTCGAAGGTCCGCTCGACACAACCGGTCGTGCAGGCGATCTGCCTGACGAGCCGTTGACGTCGCATGTCACGCCATACCACTCTGGCCGAAGCGATCTTCACGAGAAGGAGCCGGCCGAACCTGAAAAGGATCTCGGCGATAAGGCAAAGGAATTCATTGGCGGTCTCTTCAAGAAGGACAAGCCGCACAGCGACTATCCGTTCGACGAAGCAGCATTCGAAGGACCACTCGATGGCACGCAGCGAGCATCAGAACTCGAAGGCGAGCCACTCGCTGCCCATGCCGCCGTCTACCATCCAGGCCAATCTCATGAAGAGCTCGAGAAGGTCGAACGAGCACCCGAGGAGGCACCACTTCCGAGCGTCGAAGAGAAGGAGAAGAGCACTCTCGGCGACAAGATCAGTGGATTCTTCAAGAAAGACAAGCACGCCGACTATCCGAGAGACGAAGCTCCCTTCGAAGGTCCGCTCGACACAACCGGTCGTGCAGGCGATCTGCCTGACGAGCCGTTGACGTCGCATGTCACGCCATACCACCCTGGCCGAAGCGATCTTCACGAGAAGGAGCCGGCCGAACCTGAAAAGGATCTCGGCGATAAGGCAAAGGAATTCATTGGCGGTCTCTTCAAGAAGGACAAGCCGCACAGCGACTATCCGTTCGACGAAGCAGCATTCGAAGGACCACTCGATGGCACGCAGCGAGCATCAGAACTCGAAGGCGAGCCACTCGCTGCCCATGCCGCCGTCTACCATCCAGGCCAATCTCATGAAGAGCTCGAGAAGGTCGAACGAGCACCCGAGGAGGCACCACTTCCGAGCGTCGAAGAGAAGGAGAAGAGCACTCTCGGCGACAAGATCAGTGGATTCTTCAAGAAAGACAAGCACGCCGACTATCCGAGAGACGAAGCTCCCTTCGAAGGTCCGCTCGACACAACCGGTCGTGCAGGCGATCTGCCTGACGAGCCGTTGACGTCGCATGTCACGCCATACCACTCTGGCCGAAGCGATCTTCACGAGAAGGAGCCGGCCGAACCTGAAAAGGATCTCGGCGATAAGGCAAAGGAATTCATTGGCGGTCTCTTCAAGAAGGACAAGCCGCACAGCGACTATCCGTTCGACGAAGCAGCATTCGAAGGACCACTCGATGGCACGCAGCGAGCATCAGAACTCGAAGGCGAGCCACTCGCTGCCCATGCCGCCGTCTACCATCCAGGCCAATCTCATGAAGAGCTCGAGAAGGTCGAACGAGCACCCGAGGAGGCACCACTTCCGAGCGTCGAAGAGAAGGAGAAGAGCACTCTCGGCGACAAGATCAGTGGATTCTTCAAGAAAGACAAGCACGCCGACTATCCGAGAGACGAAGCTCCCTTCGAAGGTCCGCTCGACACAACCGGTCGTGCAGGCGATCTGCCTGACGAGCCGTTGACGTCGCATGTCACGCCATACCACTCTGGCCGAAGCGATCTTCACGAGAAGGAGCCGGCCGAACCTGAAAAGGATCTCGGCGATAAGGCAAAGGAATTCATTGGCGGTCTCTTCAAGAAGGACAAGCCGCACAGCGACTATCCGTTCGACGAAGCAGCATTCGAAGGACCACTCGATGGCACGCAGCGAGCATCAGAACTCGAAGGCGAGCCACTCGCTGCCCATGCCGCCGTCTACCATCCAGGCCAATCTCATGAAGAGCTCGAGAAGGTCGAACGAGCACCCGAGGAGGCACCACTTCCGAGCGTCGAAGAGAAGGAGAAGAGCACTCTCGGCGACAAGATCAGTGGATTCTTCAAGAAAGACAAGCACGCCGACTATCCGAGAGACGAAGCTCCCTTCGAAGGTCCGCTCGACACAACCGGTCGTGCAGGCGATCTGCCTGACGAGCCGTTGACGTCGCATGTCACGCCATACCACCCTGGCCGAAGCGATCTTCACGAGAAGGAGCCGGCCGAACCTGAAAAGGATCTCGGCGATAAGGCAAAGGAATTCATTGGCGGTCTCTTCAAGAAGGACAAGCCGCACAGCGACTATCCGTTCGACGAAGCAGCATTCGAAGGACCACTCGATGGCACGCAGCGAGCATCAGAACTCGAAGGCGAGCCACTCGCTGCCCATGCCGCCGTCTACCATCCAGGCCAATCTCATGAAGAGCTCGAGAAGGTCGAACGAGCACCCGAGGAGGCACCACTTCCGAGCGTCGAAGAGAAGGAGAAGAGCACTCTCGGCGACAAGATCAGTGGATTCTTCAAGAAAGACAAGCACGCCGACTATCCGAGAGACGAAGCTCCCTTCGAAGGTCCGCTCGACACAACCGGTCGTGCAGGCGATCTGCCTGACGAGCCGTTGACGTCGCATGTCACGCCATACCACCCTGGCCGAAGCGATCTTCACGAGAAGGAGCCGGCCGAACCTGAAAAGGATCTCGGCGATAAGGCAAAGGAATTCATTGGCGGTCTCTTCAAGAAGGACAAGCCGCACAGCGACTATCCGTTCGACGAAGCAGCATTCGAAGGACCACTCGATGGCACGCAGCGAGCATCAGAACTCGAAGGCGAGCCACTCGCTGCCCATGCCGCCGTCTACCATCCAGGCCAATCTCATGAAGAGCTCGAGAAGGTCGAACGAGCACCCGAGGAGGCACCACTTCCGAGCGTCGAAGAGAAGGAGAAGAGCACTCTCGGCGACAAGATCAGTGGATTCTTCAAGAAAGACAAGCACGCCGACTATCCGAGAGACGAAGCTCCCTTCGAAGGTCCGCTCGACACAACCGGTCGTGCAGGCGATCTGCCTGACGAGCCGTTGACGTCGCATGTCACGCCATACCACCCTGGCCGAAGCGATCTTCACGAGAAGGAGCCGGCCGAACCTGAAAAGGATCTCGGCGATAAGGCAAAGGAATTCATTGGCGGTCTCTTCAAGAAGGACAAGCCGCACAGCGACTATCCGTTCGACGAAGCAGCATTCGAAGGACCACTCGATGGCACGCAGCGAGCATCAGAACTCGAAGGCGAGCCACTCGCTGCCCATGCCGCCGTCTACCATCCAGGCCAATCTCATGAAGAGCTCGAGAAGGTCGAACGAGCACCCGAGGAGGCACCACTTCCGAGCGTCGAAGAGAAGGAGAAGAGCACTCTCGGCGACAAGATCAGTGGATTCTTCAAGAAAGACAAGCACGCCGACTATCCGAGAGACGAAGCTCCCTTCGAAGGTCCGCTCGACACAACCGGTCGTGCAGGCGATCTGCCTGACGAGCCGTTGACGTCGCATGTCACGCCATACCACCCTGGCCGAAGCGATCTTCACGAGAAGGAGCCGGCCGAACCTGAAAAGGATCTCGGCGATAAGGCAAAGGAATTCATTGGCGGTCTCTTCAAGAAGGACAAGCCGCACAGCGACTATCCGTTCGACGAAGCAGCATTCGAAGGACCACTCGATGGCACGCAGCGAGCATCAGAACTCGAAGGCGAGCCACTCGCTGCCCATGCCGCCGTCTACCATCCAGGCCAATCTCATGAAGAGCTCGAGAAGGTCGAACGAGCACCCGAGGAGGCACCACTTCCGAGCGTCGAAGAGAAGGAGAAGAGCACTCTCGGCGACAAGATCAGTGGATTCTTCAAGAAAGACAAGCACGCCGACTATCCGAGAGACGAAGCTCCCTTCGAAGGTCCGCTCGACACAACCGGTCGTGCAGGCGATCTGCCTGACGAGCCGTTGACGTCGCATGTCACGCCATACCACTCTGGCCGAAGCGATCTTCACGAGAAGGAGCCGGCCGAACCTGAAAAGGATCTCGGCGATAAGGCAAAGGAATTCATTGGCGGTCTCTTCAAGAAGGACAAGCCGCACAGCGACTATCCGTTCGACGAAGCAGCATTCGAAGGACCACTCGATGGCACGCAGCGAGCATCAGAACTCGAAGGCGAGCCACTCGCTGCCCATGCCGCCGTCTACCATCCAGGCCAATCTCATGAAGAGCTCGAGAAGGTCGAACGAGCACCCGAGGAGGCACCACTTCCGAGCGTCGAAGAGAAGGAGAAGAGCACTCTCGGCGACAAGATCAGTGGATTCTTCAAGAAAGACAAGCACGCCGACTATCCGAGAGACGAAGCTCCCTTCGAAGGTCCGCTCGACACAACCGGTCGTGCAGGCGATCTGCCTGACGAGCCGTTGACGTCGCATGTCACGCCATACCACTCTGGCCGAAGCGATCTTCACGAGAAGGAGCCGGCCGAACCTGAAAAGGATCTCGGCGATAAGGCAAAGGAATTCATTGGCGGTCTCTTCAAGAAGGACAAGCCGCACAGCGACTATCCGTTCGACGAAGCAGCATTCGAAGGACCACTCGATGGCACGCAGCGAGCATCAGAACTCGAAGGCGAGCCACTCGCTGCCCATGCCGCCGTCTACCATCCAGGCCAATCTCATGAAGAGCTCGAGAAGGTCGAACGAGCACCCGAGGAGGCACCACTTCCGAGCGTCGAAGAGAAGGAGAAGAGCACTCTCGGCGACAAGATCAGTGGATTCTTCAAGAAAGACAAGCACGCCGACTATCCGAGAGACGAAGCTCCCTTCGAAGGTCCGCTCGACACAACCGGTCGTGCAGGCGATCTGCCTGACGAGCCGTTGACGTCGCATGTCACGCCATACCACCCTGGCCGAAGCGATCTTCACGAGAAGGAGCCGGCCGAACCTGAAAAGGATCTCGGCGATAAGGCAAAGGAATTCATTGGCGGTCTCTTCAAGAAGGACAAGCCGCACAGCGACTATCCGTTCGACGAAGCAGCATTCGAAGGACCACTCGATGGCACGCAGCGAGCATCAGAACTCGAAGGCGAGCCACTCGCTGCCCATGCCGCCGTCTACCATCCAGGCCAATCTCATGAAGAGCTCGAGAAGGTCGAACGAGCACCCGAGGAGGCACCACTTCCGAGCGTCGAAGAGAAGGAGAAGAGCACTCTCGGCGACAAGATCAGTGGATTCTTCAAGAAAGACAAGCACGCCGACTATCCGAGAGACGAAGCTCCCTTCGAAGGTCCGCTCGACACAACCGGTCGTGCAGGCGATCTGCCTGACGAGCCGTTGACGTCGCATGTCACGCCATACCACCTCTGGCCGAAGCGATCTTCACGAGAAGGAGCCGGCCGAACCTGAAAAGGATCTCGGCGATAAGGCAAAGGAATTCATTGGCGGTCTCTTCAAGAAGGACAAGCCGCACAGCGACTATCCGTTCGACGAAGCAGCATTCGAAGGACCACTCGATGGCACGCAGCGAGCATCAGAACTCGAAGGCGAGCCACTCGCTGCCCATGCCGCCGTCTACCATCCAGGCCAATCTCATGAAGAGCTCGAGAAGGTCGAACGAGCACCCGAGGAGGCACCACTTCCGAGCGTCGAAGAGAAGGAGAAGAGCACTCTCGGCGACAAGATCAGTGGATTCTTCAAGAAAGACAAGCACGCCGACTATCCGAGAGACGAAGCTCCCTTCGAAGGTCCGCTCGACACAACCGGTCGTGCAGGCGATCTGCCTGACGAGCCGTTGACGTCGCATGTCACGCCATACCACTCTGGCCGAAGCGATCTTCACGAGAAGGAGCCGGCCGAACCTGAAAAGGATCTCGGCGATAAGGCAAAGGAATTCATTGGCGGTCTCTTCAAGAAGGACAAGCCGCACAGCGACTATCCGTTCGACGAAGCAGCATTCGAAGGACCACTCGATGGCACGCAGCGAGCATCAGAACTCGAAGGCGAGCCACTCGCTGCCCATGCCGCCGTCTACCATCCAGGCCAATCTCATGAAGAGCTCGAGAAGGTCGAACGAGCACCCGAGGAGGCACCACTTCCGAGCGTCGAAGAGAAGGAGAAGAGCACTCTCGGCGACAAGATCAGTGGATTCTTCAAGAAAGACAAGCACGCCGACTATCCGAGAGACGAAGCTCCCTTCGAAGGTCCGCTCGACACAACCGGTCGTGCAGGCGATCTGCCTGACGAGCCGTTGACGTCGCATGTCACGCCATACCACTCTGGCCGAAGCGATCTTCACGAGAAGGAGCCGGCCGAACCTGAAAAGGATCTCGGCGATAAGGCAAAGGAATTCATTGGCGGTCTCTTCAAGAAGGACAAGCCGCACAGCGACTATCCGTTCGACGAAGCAGCATTCGAAGGACCACTCGATGGCACGCAGCGAGCATCAGAACTCGAAGGCGAGCCACTCGCTGCCCATGCCGCCGTCTACCATCCAGGCCAATCTCATGAAGAGCTCGAGAAGGTCGAACGAGCACCCGAGGAGGCACCACTTCCGAGCGTCGAAGAGAAGGAGAAGAGCACTCTCGGCGACAAGATCAGTGGATTCTTCAAGAAAGACAAGCACGCCGACTATCCGAGAGACGAAGCTCCCTTCGAAGGTCCGCTCGACACAACCGGTCGTGCAGGCGATCTGCCTGACGAGCCGTTGACGTCGCATGTCACGCCATACCACTCTGGCCGAAGCGATCTTCACGAGAAGGAGCCGGCCGAACCTGAAAAGGATCTCGGCGATAAGGCAAAGGAATTCATTGGCGGTCTCTTCAAGAAGGACAAGCCGCACAGCGACTATCCGTTCGACGAAGCAGCATTCGAAGGACCACTCGATGGCACGCAGCGAGCATCAGAACTCGAAGGCGAGCCACTCGCTGCCCATGCCGCCGTCTACCATCCAGGCCAATCTCATGAAGAGCTCGAGAAGGTCGAACGAGCACCCGAGGAGGCACCACTTCCGAGCGTCGAAGAGAAGGAGAAGAGCACTCTCGGCGACAAGATCAGTGGATTCTTCAAGAAAGACAAGCACGCCGACTATCCGAGAGACGAAGCTCCCTTCGAAGGTCCGCTCGACACAACCGGTCGTGCAGGCGATCTGCCTGACGAGCCGTTGACGTCGCATGTCACGCCATACCACCTCTGGCCGAAGCGATCTTCACGAGAAGGAGCCGGCCGAACCTGAAAAGGATCTCGGCGATAAGGCAAAGGAATTCATTGGCGGTCTCTTCAAGAAGGACAAGCCGCACAGCGACTATCCGTTCGACGAAGCAGCATTCGAAGGACCACTCGATGGCACGCAGCGAGCATCAGAACTCGAAGGCGAGCCACTCGCTGCCCATGCCGCCGTCTACCATCCAGGCCAATCTCATGAAGAGCTCGAGAAGGTCGAACGAGCACCCGAGGAGGCACCACTTCCGAGCGTCGAAGAGAAGGAGAAGAGCACTCTCGGCGACAAGATCAGTGGATTCTTCAAGAAAGACAAGCACGCCGACTATCCGAGAGACGAAGCTCCCTTCGAAGGTCCGCTCGACACAACCGGTCGTGCAGGCGATCTGCCTGACGAGCCGTTGACGTCGCATGTCACGCCATACCACCCTGGCCGAAGCGATCTTCACGAGAAGGAGCCGGCCGAACCTGAAAAGGATCTCGGCGATAAGGCAAAGGAATTCATTGGCGGTCTCTTCAAGAAGGACAAGCCGCACAGCGACTATCCGTTCGACGAAGCAGCATTCGAAGGACCACTCGATGGCACGCAGCGAGCATCAGAACTCGAAGGCGAGCCACTCGCTGCCCATGCCGCCGTCTACCATCCAGGCCAATCTCATGAAGAGCTCGAGAAGGTCGAACGAGCACCCGAGGAGGCACCACTTCCGAGCGTCGAAGAGAAGGAGAAGAGCACTCTCGGCGACAAGATCAGTGGATTCTTCAAGAAAGACAAGCACGCCGACTATCCGAGAGACGAAGCTCCCTTCGAAGGTCCGCTCGACACAACCGGTCGTGCAGGCGATCTGCCTGACGAGCCGTTGACGTCGCATGTCACGCCATACCACCTGGCCGAAGCGATCTTCACGAGAAGGAGCCGGCCGAACCTGAAAAGGATCTCGGCGATAAGGCAAAGGAATTCATTGGCGGTCTCTTCAAGAAGGACAAGCCGCACAGCGACTATCCGTTCGACGAAGCAGCATTCGAAGGACCACTCGATGGCACGCAGCGAGCATCAGAACTCGAAGGCGAGCCACTCGCTGCCCATGCCGCCGTCTACCATCCAGGCCAATCTCATGAAGAGCTCGAGAAGGTCGAACGAGCACCCGAGGAGGCACCACTTCCGAGCGTCGAAGAGAAGGAGAAGAGCACTCTCGGCGACAAGATCAGTGGATTCTTCAAGAAAGACAAGCACGCCGACTATCCGAGAGACGAAGCTCCCTTCGAAGGTCCGCTCGACACAACCGGTCGTGCAGGCGATCTGCCTGACGAGCCGTTGACGTCGCATGTCACGCCATACCACTCTGGCCGAAGCGATCTTCACGAGAAGGAGCCGGCCGAACCTGAAAAGGATCTCGGCGATAAGGCAAAGGAATTCATTGGCGGTCTCTTCAAGAAGGACAAGCCGCACAGCGACTATCCGTTCGACGAAGCAGCATTCGAAGGACCACTCGATGGCACGCAGCGAGCATCAGAACTCGAAGGCGAGCCACTCGCTGCCCATGCCGCCGTCTACCATCCAGGCCAATCTCATGAAGAGCTCGAGAAGGTCGAACGAGCACCCGAGGAGGCACCACTTCCGAGCGTCGAAGAGAAGGAGAAGAGCACTCTCGGCGACAAGATCAGTGGATTCTTCAAGAAAGACAAGCACGCCGACTATCCGAGAGACGAAGCTCCCTTCGAAGGTCCGCTCGACACAACCGGTCGTGCAGGCGATCTGCCTGACGAGCCGTTGACGTCGCATGTCACGCCATACCACCCTGGCCGAAGCGATCTTCACGAGAAGGAGCCGGCCGAACCTGAAAAGGATCTCGGCGATAAGGCAAAGGAATTCATTGGCGGTCTCTTCAAGAAGGACAAGCCGCACAGCGACTATCCGTTCGACGAAGCAGCATTCGAAGGACCACTCGATGGCACGCAGCGAGCATCAGAACTCGAAGGCGAGCCACTCGCTGCCCATGCCGCCGTCTACCATCCAGGCCAATCTCATGAAGAGCTCGAGAAGGTCGAACGAGCACCCGAGGAGGCACCACTTCCGAGCGTCGAAGAGAAGGAGAAGAGCACTCTCGGCGACAAGATCAGTGGATTCTTCAAGAAAGACAAGCACGCCGACTATCCGAGAGACGAAGCTCCCTTCGAAGGTCCGCTCGACACAACCGGTCGTGCAGGCGATCTGCCTGACGAGCCGTTGACGTCGCATGTCACGCCATACCACTCTGGCCGAAGCGATCTTCACGAGAAGGAGCCGGCCGAACCTGAAAAGGATCTCGGCGATAAGGCAAAGGAATTCATTGGCGGTCTCTTCAAGAAGGACAAGCCGCACAGCGACTATCCGTTCGACGAAGCAGCATTCGAAGGACCACTCGATGGCACGCAGCGAGCATCAGAACTCGAAGGCGAGCCACTCGCTGCCCATGCCGCCGTCTACCATCCAGGCCAATCTCATGAAGAGCTCGAGAAGGTCGAACGAGCACCCGAGGAGGCACCACTTCCGAGCGTCGAAGAGAAGGAGAAGAGCACTCTCGGCGACAAGATCAGTGGATTCTTCAAGAAAGACAAGCACGCCGACTATCCGAGAGACGAAGCTCCCTTCGAAGGTCCGCTCGACACAACCGGTCGTGCAGGCGATCTGCCTGACGAGCCGTTGACGTCGCATGTCACGCCATACCACTCTGGCCGAAGCGATCTTCACGAGAAGGAGCCGGCCGAACCTGAAAAGGATCTCGGCGATAAGGCAAAGGAATTCATTGGCGGTCTCTTCAAGAAGGACAAGCCGCACAGCGACTATCCGTTCGACGAAGCAGCATTCGAAGGACCACTCGATGGCACGCAGCGAGCATCAGAACTCGAAGGCGAGCCACTCGCTGCCCATGCCGCCGTCTACCATCCAGGCCAATCTCATGAAGAGCTCGAGAAGGTCGAACGAGCACCCGAGGAGGCACCACTTCCGAGCGTCGAAGAGAAGGAGAAGAGCACTCTCGGCGACAAGATCAGTGGATTCTTCAAGAAAGACAAGCACGCCGACTATCCGAGAGACGAAGCTCCCTTCGAAGGTCCGCTCGACACAACCGGTCGTGCAGGCGATCTGCCTGACGAGCCGTTGACGTCGCATGTCACGCCATACCACCCTGGCCGAAGCGATCTTCACGAGAAGGAGCCGGCCGAACCTGAAAAGGATCTCGGCGATAAGGCAAAGGAATTCATTGGCGGTCTCTTCAAGAAGGACAAGCCGCACAGCGACTATCCGTTCGACGAAGCAGCATTCGAAGGACCACTCGATGGCACGCAGCGAGCATCAGAACTCGAAGGCGAGCCACTCGCTGCCCATGCCGCCGTCTACCATCCAGGCCAATCTCATGAAGAGCTCGAGAAGGTCGAACGAGCACCCGAGGAGGCACCACTTCCGAGCGTCGAAGAGAAGGAGAAGAGCACTCTCGGCGACAAGATCAGTGGATTCTTCAAGAAAGACAAGCACGCCGACTATCCGAGAGACGAAGCTCCCTTCGAAGGTCCGCTCGACACAACCGGTCGTGCAGGCGATCTGCCTGACGAGCCGTTGACGTCGCATGTCACGCCATACCACTCTGGCCGAAGCGATCTTCACGAGAAGGAGCCGGCCGAACCTGAAAAGGATCTCGGCGATAAGGCAAAGGAATTCATTGGCGGTCTCTTCAAGAAGGACAAGCCGCACAGCGACTATCCGTTCGACGAAGCAGCATTCGAAGGACCACTCGATGGCACGCAGCGAGCATCAGAACTCGAAGGCGAGCCACTCGCTGCCCATGCCGCCGTCTACCATCCAGGCCAATCTCATGAAGAGCTCGAGAAGGTCGAACGAGCACCCGAGGAGGCACCACTTCCGAGCGTCGAAGAGAAGGAGAAGAGCACTCTCGGCGACAAGATCAGTGGATTCTTCAAGAAAGACAAGCACGCCGACTATCCGAGAGACGAAGCTCCCTTCGAAGGTCCGCTCGACACAACCGGTCGTGCAGGCGATCTGCCTGACGAGCCGTTGACGTCGCATGTCACGCCATACCACCTGGCCGAAGCGATCTTCACGAGAAGGAGCCGGCCGAACCTGAAAAGGATCTCGGCGATAAGGCAAAGGAATTCATTGGCGGTCTCTTCAAGAAGGACAAGCCGCACAGCGACTATCCGTTCGACGAAGCAGCATTCGAAGGACCACTCGATGGCACGCAGCGAGCATCAGAACTCGAAGGCGAGCCACTCGCTGCCCATGCCGCCGTCTACCATCCAGGCCAATCTCATGAAGAGCTCGAGAAGGTCGAACGAGCACCCGAGGAGGCACCACTTCCGAGCGTCGAAGAGAAGGAGAAG
Source organism: Allodiplogaster sudhausi (assembly GCA_945643635.1). Classification (NCBI taxonomy): domain Eukaryota; kingdom Metazoa; phylum Nematoda; class Chromadorea; order Rhabditida; family Diplogasteridae; genus Allodiplogaster; species Allodiplogaster sudhausi. Next base: position 44,724 of record CALZFC010000285.1, on the reverse strand, counting down.
AGCACTCTCGGCGACAAGATCAGTGGATTCTTCAAGAAAGACAAGCACGCCGACTATCCGAGAGACGAAGCTCCCTTCGAAGGTCCGCTCGACACAACCGGTCGTGCAGGCGATCTGCCTGACGAGCCGTTGACGTCGCATGTCACGCCATACCACCCTGGCCGAAGCGATCTTCACGAGAAGGAGCCGGCCGAACCTGAAAAGGATCTCGGCGATAAGGCAAAGGAATTCATTGGCGGTCTCTTCAAGAAGGACAAGCCGCACAGCGACTATCCGTTCGACGAAGCAGCATTCGAAGGACCACTCGATGGCACGCAGCGAGCATCAGAACTCGAAGGCGAGCCACTCGCTGCCCATGCCGCCGTCTACCATCCAGGCCAATCTCATGAAGAGCTCGAGAAGGTCGAACGAGCACCCGAGGAGGCACCACTTCCGAGCGTCGAAGAGAAGGAGAAGAGCACTCTCGGCGACAAGATCAGTGGATTCTTCAAGAAAGACAAGCACGCCGACTATCCGAGAGACGAAGCTCCCTTCGAAGGTCCGCTCGACACAACCGGTCGTGCAGGCGATCTGCCTGACGAGCCGTTGACGTCGCATGTCACGCCATACCACCTCTGGCCGAAGCGATCTTCACGAGAAGGAGCCGGCCGAACCTGAAAAGGATCTCGGCGATAAGGCAAAGGAATTCATTGGCGGTCTCTTCAAGAAGGACAAGCCGCACAGCGACTATCCGTTCGACGAAGCAGCATTCGAAGGACCACTCGATGGCACGCAGCGAGCATCAGAACTCGAAGGCGAGCCACTCGCTGCCCATGCCGCCGTCTACCATCCAGGCCAATCTCATGAAGAGCTCGAGAAGGTCGAACGAGCACCCGAGGAGGCACCACTTCCGAGCGTCGAAGAGAAGGAGAAGAGCACTCTCGGCGACAAGATCAGTGGATTCTTCAAGAAAGACAAGCACGCCGACTATCCGAGAGACGAAGCTCCCTTCGAAGGTCCGCTCGACACAACCGGTCGTGCAGGCGATCTGCCTGACGAGCCGTTGACGTCGCATGTCACGCCATACCACCTGGCCGAAGCGATCTTCACGAGAAGGAGCCGGCCGAACCTGAAAAGGATCTCGGCGATAAGGCAAAGGAATTCATTGGCGGTCTCTTCAAGAAGGACAAGCCGCACAGCGACTATCCGTTCGACGAAGCAGCATTCGAAGGACCACTCGATGGCACGCAGCGAGCATCAGAACTCGAAGGCGAGCCACTCGCTGCCCATGCCGCCGTCTACCATCCAGGCCAATCTCATGAAGAGCTCGAGAAGGTCGAACGAGCACCCGAGGAGGCACCACTTCCGAGCGTCGAAGAGAAGGAGAAGAGCACTCTCGGCGACAAGATCAGTGGATTCTTCAAGAAAGACAAGCACGCCGACTATCCGAGAGACGAAGCTCCCTTCGAAGGTCCGCTCGACACAACCGGTCGTGCAGGCGATCTGCCTGACGAGCCGTTGACGTCGCATGTCACGCCATACCACCCTGGCCGAAGCGATCTTCACGAGAAGGAGCCGGCCGAACCTGAAAAGGATCTCGGCGATAAGGCAAAGGAATTCATTGGCGGTCTCTTCAAGAAGGACAAGCCGCACAGCGACTATCCGTTCGACGAAGCAGCATTCGAAGGACCACTCGATGGCACGCAGCGAGCATCAGAACTCGAAGGCGAGCCACTCGCTGCCCATGCCGCCGTCTACCATCCAGGCCAATCTCATGAAGAGCTCGAGAAGGTCGAACGAGCACCCGAGGAGGCACCACTTCCGAGCGTCGAAGAGAAGGAGAAGAGCACTCTCGGCGACAAGATCAGTGGATTCTTCAAGAAAGACAAGCACGCCGACTATCCGAGAGACGAAGCTCCCTTCGAAGGTCCGCTCGACACAACCGGTCGTGCAGGCGATCTGCCTGACGAGCCGTTGACGTCGCATGTCACGCCATACCACTCTGGCCGAAGCGATCTTCACGAGAAGGAGCCGGCCGAACCTGAAAAGGATCTCGGCGATAAGGCAAAGGAATTCATTGGCGGTCTCTTCAAGAAGGACAAGCCGCACAGCGACTATCCGTTCGACGAAGCAGCATTCGAAGGACCACTCGATGGCACGCAGCGAGCATCAGAACTCGAAGGCGAGCCACTCGCTGCCCATGCCGCCGTCTACCATCCAGGCCAATCTCATGAAGAGCTCGAGAAGGTCGAACGAGCACCCGAGGAGGCACCACTTCCGAGCGTCGAAGAGAAGGAGAAGAGCACTCTCGGCGACAAGATCAGTGGATTCTTCAAGAAAGACAAGCACGCCGACTATCCGAGAGACGAAGCTCCCTTCGAAGGTCCGCTCGACACAACCGGTCGTGCAGGCGATCTGCCTGACGAGCCGTTGACGTCGCATGTCACGCCATACCACTCTGGCCGAAGCGATCTTCACGAGAAGGAGCCGGCCGAACCTGAAAAGGATCTCGGCGATAAGGCAAAGGAATTCATTGGCGGTCTCTTCAAGAAGGACAAGCCGCACAGCGACTATCCGTTCGACGAAGCAGCATTCGAAGGACCACTCGATGGCACGCAGCGAGCATCAGAACTCGAAGGCGAGCCACTCGCTGCCCATGCCGCCGTCTACCATCCAGGCCAATCTCATGAAGAGCTCGAGAAGGTCGAACGAGCACCCGAGGAGGCACCACTTCCGAGCGTCGAAGAGAAGGAGAAGAGCACTCTCGGCGACAAGATCAGTGGATTCTTCAAGAAAGACAAGCACGCCGACTATCCGAGAGACGAAGCTCCCTTCGAAGGTCCGCTCGACACAACCGGTCGTGCAGGCGATCTGCCTGACGAGCCGTTGACGTCGCATGTCACGCCATACCACTCTGGCCGAAGCGATCTTCACGAGAAGGAGCCGGCCGAACCTGAAAAGGATCTCGGCGATAAGGCAAAGGAATTCATTGGCGGTCTCTTCAAGAAGGACAAGCCGCACAGCGACTATCCGTTCGACGAAGCAGCATTCGAAGGACCACTCGATGGCACGCAGCGAGCATCAGAACTCGAAGGCGAGCCACTCGCTGCCCATGCCGCCGTCTACCATCCAGGCCAATCTCATGAAGAGCTCGAGAAGGTCGAACGAGCACCCGAGGAGGCACCACTTCCGAGCGTCGAAGAGAAGGAGAAGAGCACTCTCGGCGACAAGATCAGTGGATTCTTCAAGAAAGACAAGCACGCCGACTATCCGAGAGACGAAGCTCCCTTCGAAGGTCCGCTCGACACAACCGGTCGTGCAGGCGATCTGCCTGACGAGCCGTTGACGTCGCATGTCACGCCATACCACCCTGGCCGAAGCGATCTTCACGAGAAGGAGCCGGCCGAACCTGAAAAGGATCTCGGCGATAAGGCAAAGGAATTCATTGGCGGTCTCTTCAAGAAGGACAAGCCGCACAGCGACTATCCGTTCGACGAAGCAGCATTCGAAGGACCACTCGATGGCACGCAGCGAGCATCAGAACTCGAAGGCGAGCCACTCGCTGCCCATGCCGCCGTCTACCATCCAGGCCAATCTCATGAAGAGCTCGAGAAGGTCGAACGAGCACCCGAGGAGGCACCACTTCCGAGCGTCGAAGAGAAGGAGAAGAGCACTCTCGGCGACAAGATCAGTGGATTCTTCAAGAAAGACAAGCACGCCGACTATCCGAGAGACGAAGCTCCCTTCGAAGGTCCGCTCGACACAACCGGTCGTGCAGGCGATCTGCCTGACGAGCCGTTGACGTCGCATGTCACGCCATACCACTCTGGCCGAAGCGATCTTCACGAGAAGGAGCCGGCCGAACCTGAAAAGGATCTCGGCGATAAGGCAAAGGAATTCATTGGCGGTCTCTTCAAGAAGGACAAGCCGCACAGCGACTATCCGTTCGACGAAGCAGCATTCGAAGGACCACTCGATGGCACGCAGCGAGCATCAGAACTCGAAGGCGAGCCACTCGCTGCCCATGCCGCCGTCTACCATCCAGGCCAATCTCATGAAGAGCTCGAGAAGGTCGAACGAGCACCCGAGGAGGCACCACTTCCGAGCGTCGAAGAGAAGGAGAAGAGCACTCTCGGCGACAAGATCAGTGGATTCTTCAAGAAAGACAAGCACGCCGACTATCCGAGAGACGAAGCTCCCTTCGAAGGTCCGCTCGACACAACCGGTCGTGCAGGCGATCTGCCTGACGAGCCGTTGACGTCGCATGTCACGCCATACCACTCTGGCCGAAGCGATCTTCACGAGAAGGAGCCGGCCGAACCTGAAAAGGATCTCGGCGATAAGGCAAAGGAATTCATTGGCGGTCTCTTCAAGAAGGACAAGCCGCACAGCGACTATCCGTTCGACGAAGCAGCATTCGAAGGACCACTCGATGGCACGCAGCGAGCATCAGAACTCGAAGGCGAGCCACTCGCTGCCCATGCCGCCGTCTACCATCCAGGCCAATCTCATGAAGAGCTCGAGAAGGTCGAACGAGCACCCGAGGAGGCACCACTTCCGAGCGTCGAAGAGAAGGAGAAGAGCACTCTCGGCGACAAGATCAGTGGATTCTTCAAGAAAGACAAGCACGCCGACTATCCGAGAGACGAAGCTCCCTTCGAAGGTCCGCTCGACACAACCGGTCGTGCAGGCGATCTGCCTGACGAGCCGTTGACGTCGCATGTCACGCCATACCACTCTGGCCGAAGCGATCTTCACGAGAAGGAGCCGGCCGAACCTGAAAAGGATCTCGGCGATAAGGCAAAGGAATTCATTGGCGGTCTCTTCAAGAAGGACAAGCCGCACAGCGACTATCCGTTCGACGAAGCAGCATTCGAAGGACCACTCGATGGCACGCAGCGAGCATCAGAACTCGAAGGCGAGCCACTCGCTGCCCATGCCGCCGTCTACCATCCAGGCCAATCTCATGAAGAGCTCGAGAAGGTCGAACGAGCACCCGAGGAGGCACCACTTCCGAGCGTCGAAGAGAAGGAGAAGAGCACTCTCGGCGACAAGATCAGTGGATTCTTCAAGAAAGACAAGCACGCCGACTATCCGAGAGACGAAGCTCCCTTCGAAGGTCCGCTCGACACAACCGGTCGTGCAGGCGATCTGCCTGACGAGCCGTTGACGTCGCATGTCACGCCATACCACTCTGGCCGAAGCGATCTTCACGAGAAGGAGCCGGCCGAACCTGAAAAGGATCTCGGCGATAAGGCAAAGGAATTCATTGGCGGTCTCTTCAAGAAGGACAAGCCGCACAGCGACTATCCGTTCGACGAAGCAGCATTCGAAGGACCACTCGATGGCACGCAGCGAGCATCAGAACTCGAAGGCGAGCCACTCGCTGCCCATGCCGCCGTCTACCATCCAGGCCAATCTCATGAAGAGCTCGAGAAGGTCGAACGAGCACCCGAGGAGGCACCACTTCCGAGCGTCGAAGAGAAGGAGAAGAGCACTCTCGGCGACAAGATCAGTGGATTCTTCAAGAAAGACAAGCACGCCGACTATCCGAGAGACGAAGCTCCCTTCGAAGGTCCGCTCGACACAACCGGTCGTGCAGGCGATCTGCCTGACGAGCCGTTGACGTCGCATGTCACGCCATACCACTCTGGCCGAAGCGATCTTCACGAGAAGGAGCCGGCCGAACCTGAAAAGGATCTCGGCGATAAGGCAAAGGAATTCATTGGCGGTCTCTTCAAGAAGGACAAGCCGCACAGCGACTATCCGTTCGACGAAGCAGCATTCGAAGGACCACTCGATGGCACGCAGCGAGCATCAGAACTCGAAGGCGAGCCACTCGCTGCCCATGCCGCCGTCTACCATCCAGGCCAATCTCATGAAGAGCTCGAGAAGGTCGAACGAGCACCCGAGGAGGCACCACTTCCGAGCGTCGAAGAGAAGGAGAAGAGCACTCTCGGCGACAAGATCAGTGGATTCTTCAAGAAAGACAAGCACGCCGACTATCCGAGAGACGAAGCTCCCTTCGAAGGTCCGCTCGACACAACCGGTCGTGCAGGCGATCTGCCTGACGAGCCGTTGACGTCGCATGTCACGCCATACCACTCTGGCCGAAGCGATCTTCACGAGAAGGAGCCGGCCGAACCTGAAAAGGATCTCGGCGATAAGGCAAAGGAATTCATTGGCGGTCTCTTCAAGAAGGACAAGCCGCACAGCGACTATCCGTTCGACGAAGCAGCATTCGAAGGACCACTCGATGGCACGCAGCGAGCATCAGAACTCGAAGGCGAGCCACTCGCTGCCCATGCCGCCGTCTACCATCCAGGCCAATCTCATGAAGAGCTCGAGAAGGTCGAACGAGCACCCGAGGAGGCACCACTTCCGAGCGTCGAAGAGAAGGAGAAGAGCACTCTCGGCGACAAGATCAGTGGATTCTTCAAGAAAGACAAGCACGCCGACTATCCGAGAGACGAAGCTCCCTTCGAAGGTCCGCTCGACACAACCGGTCGTGCAGGCGATCTGCCTGACGAGCCGTTGACGTCGCATGTCACGCCATACCACTCTGGCCGAAGCGATCTTCACGAGAAGGAGCCGGCCGAACCTGAAAAGGATCTCGGCGATAAGGCAAAGGAATTCATTGGCGGTCTCTTCAAGAAGGACAAGCCGCACAGCGACTATCCGTTCGACGAAGCAGCATTCGAAGGACCACTCGATGGCACGCAGCGAGCATCAGAACTCGAAGGCGAGCCACTCGCTGCCCATGCCGCCGTCTACCATCCAGGCCAATCTCATGAAGAGCTCGAGAAGGTCGAACGAGCACCCGAGGAGGCACCACTTCCGAGCGTCGAAGAGAAGGAGAAGAGCACTCTCGGCGACAAGATCAGTGGATTCTTCAAGAAAGACAAGCACGCCGACTATCCGAGAGACGAAGCTCCCTTCGAAGGTCCGCTCGACACAACCGGTCGTGCAGGCGATCTGCCTGACGAGCCGTTGACGTCGCATGTCACGCCATACCACCTGGCCGAAGCGATCTTCACGAGAAGGAGCCGGCCGAACCTGAAAAGGATCTCGGCGATAAGGCAAAGGAATTCATTGGCGGTCTCTTCAAGAAGGACAAGCCGCACAGCGACTATCCGTTCGACGAAGCAGCATTCGAAGGACCACTCGATGGCACGCAGCGAGCATCAGAACTCGAAGGCGAGCCACTCGCTGCCCATGCCGCCGTCTACCATCCAGGCCAATCTCATGAAGAGCTCGAGAAGGTCGAACGAGCACCCGAGGAGGCACCACTTCCGAGCGTCGAAGAGAAGGAGAAGAGCACTCTCGGCGACAAGATCAGTGGATTCTTCAAGAAAGACAAGCACGCCGACTATCCGAGAGACGAAGCTCCCTTCGAAGGTCCGCTCGACACAACCGGTCGTGCAGGCGATCTGCCTGACGAGCCGTTGACGTCGCATGTCACGCCATACCACTCTGGCCGAAGCGATCTTCACGAGAAGGAGCCGGCCGAACCTGAAAAGGATCTCGGCGATAAGGCAAAGGAATTCATTGGCGGTCTCTTCAAGAAGGACAAGCCGCACAGCGACTATCCGTTCGACGAAGCAGCATTCGAAGGACCACTCGATGGCACGCAGCGAGCATCAGAACTCGAAGGCGAGCCACTCGCTGCCCATGCCGCCGTCTACCATCCAGGCCAATCTCATGAAGAGCTCGAGAAGGTCGAACGAGCACCCGAGGAGGCACCACTTCCGAGCGTCGAAGAGAAGGAGAAGAGCACTCTCGGCGACAAGATCAGTGGATTCTTCAAGAAAGACAAGCACGCCGACTATCCGAGAGACGAAGCTCCCTTCGAAGGTCCGCTCGACACAACCGGTCGTGCAGGCGATCTGCCTGACGAGCCGTTGACGTCGCATGTCACGCCATACCACCTGGCCGAAGCGATCTTCACGAGAAGGAGCCGGCCGAACCTGAAAAGGATCTCGGCGATAAGGCAAAGGAATTCATTGGCGGTCTCTTCAAGAAGGACAAGCCGCACAGCGACTATCCGTTCGACGAAGCAGCATTCGAAGGACCACTCGATGGCACGCAGCGAGCATCAGAACTCGAAGGCGAGCCACTCGCTGCCCATGCCGCCGTCTACCATCCAGGCCAATCTCATGAAGAGCTCGAGAAGGTCGAACGAGCACCCGAGGAGGCACCACTTCCGAGCGTCGAAGAGAAGGAGAAGAGCACTCTCGGCGACAAGATCAGTGGATTCTTCAAGAAAGACAAGCACGCCGACTATCCGAGAGACGAAGCTCCCTTCGAAGGTCCGCTCGACACAACCGGTCGTGCAGGCGATCTGCCTGACGAGCCGTTGACGTCGCATGTCACGCCATACCACTCTGGCCGAAGCGATCTTCACGAGAAGGAGCCGGCCGAACCTGAAAAGGATCTCGGCGATAAGGCAAAGGAATTCATTGGCGGTCTCTTCAAGAAGGACAAGCCGCACAGCGACTATCCGTTCGACGAAGCAGCATTCGAAGGACCACTCGATGGCACGCAGCGAGCATCAGAACTCGAAGGCGAGCCACTCGCTGCCCATGCCGCCGTCTACCATCCAGGCCAATCTCATGAAGAGCTCGAGAAGGTCGAACGAGCACCCGAGGAGGCACCACTTCCGAGCGTCGAAGAGAAGGAGAAGAGCACTCTCGGCGACAAGATCAGTGGATTCTTCAAGAAAGACAAGCACGCCGACTATCCGAGAGACGAAGCTCCCTTCGAAGGTCCGCTCGACACAACCGGTCGTGCAGGCGATCTGCCTGACGAGCCGTTGACGTCGCATGTCACGCCATACCACTCTGGCCGAAGCGATCTTCACGAGAAGGAGCCGGCCGAACCTGAAAAGGATCTCGGCGATAAGGCAAAGGAATTCATTGGCGGTCTCTTCAAGAAGGACAAGCCGCACAGCGACTATCCGTTCGACGAAGCAGCATTCGAAGGACCACTCGATGGCACGCAGCGAGCATCAGAACTCGAAGGCGAGCCACTCGCTGCCCATGCCGCCGTCTACCATCCAGGCCAATCTCATGAAGAGCTCGAGAAGGTCGAACGAGCACCCGAGGAGGCACCACTTCCGAGCGTCGAAGAGAAGGAGAAGAGCACTCTCGGCGACAAGATCAGTGGATTCTTCAAGAAAGACAAGCACGCCGACTATCCGAGAGACGAAGCTCCCTTCGAAGGTCCGCTCGACACAACCGGTCGTGCAGGCGATCTGCCTGACGAGCCGTTGACGTCGCATGTCACGCCATACCACTCTGGCCGAAGCGATCTTCACGAGAAGGAGCCGGCCGAACCTGAAAAGGATCTCGGCGATAAGGCAAAGGAATTCATTGGCGGTCTCTTCAAGAAGGACAAGCCGCACAGCGACTATCCGTTCGACGAAGCAGCATTCGAAGGACCACTCGATGGCACGCAGCGAGCATCAGAACTCGAAGGCGAGCCACTCGCTGCCCATGCCGCCGTCTACCATCCAGGCCAATCTCATGAAGAGCTCGAGAAGGTCGAACGAGCACCCGAGGAGGCACCACTTCCGAGCGTCGAAGAGAAGGAGAAGAGCACTCTCGGCGACAAGATCAGTGGATTCTTCAAGAAAGACAAGCACGCCGACTATCCGAGAGACGAAGCTCCCTTCGAAGGTCCGCTCGACACAACCGGTCGTGCAGGCGATCTGCCTGACGAGCCGTTGACGTCGCATGTCACGCCATACCACTCTGGCCGAAGCGATCTTCACGAGAAGGAGCCGGCCGAACCTGAAAAGGATCTCGGCGATAAGGCAAAGGAATTCATTGGCGGTCTCTTCAAGAAGGACAAGCCGCACAGCGACTATCCGTTCGACGAAGCAGCATTCGAAGGACCACTCGATGGCACGCAGCGAGCATCAGAACTCGAAGGCGAGCCACTCGCTGCCCATGCCGCCGTCTACCATCCAGGCCAATCTCATGAAGAGCTCGAGAAGGTCGAACGAGCACCCGAGGAGGCACCACTTCCGAGCGTCGAAGAGAAGGAGAAGAGCACTCTCGGCGACAAGATCAGTGGATTCTTCAAGAAAGACAAGCACGCCGACTATCCGAGAGACGAAGCTCCCTTCGAAGGTCCGCTCGACACAACCGGTCGTGCAGGCGATCTGCCTGACGAGCCGTTGACGTCGCATGTCACGCCATACCACTCTGGCCGAAGCGATCTTCACGAGAAGGAGCCGGCCGAACCTGAAAAGGATCTCGGCGATAAGGCAAAGGAATTCATTGGCGGTCTCTTCAAGAAGGACAAGCCGCACAGCGACTATCCGTTCGACGAAGCAGCATTCGAAGGACCACTCGATGGCACGCAGCGAGCATCAGAACTCGAAGGCGAGCCACTCGCTGCCCATGCCGCCGTCTACCATCCAGGCCAATCTCATGAAGAGCTCGAGAAGGTCGAACGAGCACCCGAGGAGGCACCACTTCCGAGCGTCGAAGAGAAGGAGAAGAGCACTCTCGGCGACAAGATCAGTGGATTCTTCAAGAAAGACAAGCACGCCGACTATCCGAGAGACGAAGCTCCCTTCGAAGGTCCGCTCGACACAACCGGTCGTGCAGGCGATCTGCCTGACGAGCCGTTGACGTCGCATGTCACGCCATACCACCCTGGCCGAAGCGATCTTCACGAGAAGGAGCCGGCCGAACCTGAAAAGGATCTCGGCGATAAGGCAAAGGAATTCATTGGCGGTCTCTTCAAGAAGGACAAGCCGCACAGCGACTATCCGTTCGACGAAGCAGCATTCGAAGGACCACTCGATGGCACGCAGCGAGCATCAGAACTCGAAGGCGAGCCACTCGCTGCCCATGCCGCCGTCTACCATCCAGGCCAATCTCATGAAGAGCTCGAGAAGGTCGAACGAGCACCCGAGGAGGCACCACTTCCGAGCGTCGAAGAGAAGGAGAAGAGCACTCTCGGCGACAAGATCAGTGGATTCTTCAAGAAAGACAAGCACGCCGACTATCCGAGAGACGAAGCTCCCTTCGAAGGTCCGCTCGACACAACCGGTCGTGCAGGCGATCTGCCTGACGAGCCGTTGACGTCGCATGTCACGCCATACCACCCTGGCCGAAGCGATCTTCACGAGAAGGAGCCGGCCGAACCTGAAAAGGATCTCGGCGATAAGGCAAAGGAATTCATTGGCGGTCTCTTCAAGAAGGACAAGCCGCACAGCGACTATCCGTTCGACGAAGCAGCATTCGAAGGACCACTCGATGGCACGCAGCGAGCATCAGAACTCGAAGGCGAGCCACTCGCTGCCCATGCCGCCGTCTACCATCCAGGCCAATCTCATGAAGAGCTCGAGAAGGTCGAACGAGCACCCGAGGAGGCACCACTTCCGAGCGTCGAAGAGAAGGAGAAGAGCACTCTCGGCGACAAGATCAGTGGATTCTTCAAGAAAGACAAGCACGCCGACTATCCGAGAGACGAAGCTCCCTTCGAAGGTCCGCTCGACACAACCGGTCGTGCAGGCGATCTGCCTGACGAGCCGTTGACGTCGCATGTCACGCCATACCACCTGGCCGAAGCGATCTTCACGAGAAGGAGCCGGCCGAACCTGAAAAGGATCTCGGCGATAAGGCAAAGGAATTCATTGGCGGTCTCTTCAAGAAGGACAAGCCGCACAGCGACTATCCGTTCGACGAAGCAGCATTCGAAGGACCACTCGATGGCACGCAGCGAGCATCAGAACTCGAAGGCGAGCCACTCGCTGCCCATGCCGCCGTCTACCATCCAGGCCAATCTCATGAAGAGCTCGAGAAGGTCGAACGAGCACCCGAGGAGGCACCACTTCCGAGCGTCGAAGAGAAGGAGAAGAGCACTCTCGGCGACAAGATCAGTGGATTCTTCAAGAAAGACAAGCACGCCGACTATCCGAGAGACGAAGCTCCCTTCGAAGGTCCGCTCGACACAACCGGTCGTGCAGGCGATCTGCCTGACGAGCCGTTGACGTCGCATGTCACGCCATACCACCCTGGCCGAAGCGATCTTCACGAGAAGGAGCCGGCCGAACCTGAAAAGGATCTCGGCGATAAGGCAAAGGAATTCATTGGCGGTCTCTTCAAGAAGGACAAGCCGCACAGCGACTATCCGTTCGACGAAGCAGCATTCGAAGGACCACTCGATGGCACGCAGCGAGCATCAGAACTCGAAGGCGAGCCACTCGCTGCCCATGCCGCCGTCTACCATCCAGGCCAATCTCATGAAGAGCTCGAGAAGGTCGAACGAGCACCCGAGGAGGCACCACTTCCGAGCGTCGAAGAGAAGGAGAAGAGCACTCTCGGCGACAAGATCAGTGGATTCTTCAAGAAAGACAAGCACGCCGACTATCCGAGAGACGAAGCTCCCTTCGAAGGTCCGCTCGACACAACCGGTCGTGCAGGCGATCTGCCTGACGAGCCGTTGACGTCGCATGTCACGCCATACCACCCTGGCCGAAGCGATCTTCACGAGAAGGAGCCGGCCGAACCTGAAAAGGATCTCGGCGATAAGGCAAAGGAATTCATTGGCGGTCTCTTCAAGAAGGACAAGCCGCACAGCGACTATCCGTTCGACGAAGCAGCATTCGAAGGACCACTCGATGGCACGCAGCGAGCATCAGAACTCGAAGGCGAGCCACTCGCTGCCCATGCCGCCGTCTACCATCCAGGCCAATCTCATGAAGAGCTCGAGAAGGTCGAACGAGCACCCGAGGAAGCACCTGTCGAAAAGAGCAGCACTCTCAAGATCAGTGGATTCTTCAAGAAGGGAAGCCCGCGCATCTCGACTATCCGCACGATGAACTTCCATTCGCCGGTCTGCTTGACAGCACATCGCGAGCAAGTGATCTACCTGATGAGCCGCTGACAGCACATGTCACGCCGTACCACACAGGCCGAAGTGATCTTCATGAGAAAGAGCCCGAAGCGACCGAAGAAAAGGCGGACGAGAAGCCGGAGAAGAAGAAGAAAGATCTCGGAGACAAGGCGAAAGACTTTGTCGGCGGACTCTTCAAGAAGGAGAAGCAGCCGCACAAGGAGTATCCGGTCGACGAAGTTCCATTCGAAGGACCGCTTGATGACACCAGGAAGGCTGAGGAGCTCGTTGATGAGCCACTCACCTCTCATGTCGCCGTCTACCATCCTGGTCGTTCCGACGAACCGACGATCGAGAAGGAAGAACATGTCGAGATGGAACATGTCGAAGCTGTGCAGGCGCCATCGGTTGATGAGCACCACGAAAAGAGCAGCACTCTCGGCGACAAGATCAGTGGATTCTTCAAGAAGGAGAAGCCCGCGCATCTCGACTATCCGCACGATGAACTTCCATTCGCCGGCCTGCTTGACAGCACATCGCGAGCAAGCGATCTACCTGATGAGCCGCTGACAGCACATGTCACGCCGTACCACACAGGCCAAAGTGATCTTCATGAGAAAGAGCCCGAAGCGACCGAAGAAAAGGCGGACGAGAAGCCGGAGAAGAAAAGAAAGATCTCGGAGACAAGGCGAAAGACTTTGTCGGCGGACTCTTCAAGAAGGAGAAGCAGCCGCACAAGGAGTATCCGGTCGACGAAGTTCCATTCGAAGGACCGCTTGATGACACCAGGAAGGCTGAGGAGCTCGTTGATGAGCCACTCACCTCTCATGTCGCCGTCTACCATCCTGGTCGTTCCGACGAACCGACGATCGAGAAGGAAGAACATGTCGAGATGGAACATGTCGAAGCTGTGCAGGCGCCATCGGTTGATGAGCACCACGAAAAGAGCAGCACTCTCGGCGACAAGATCAGTGGATTCTTCAAGAAGGAGAAGCCCGCGCATCTCGACTATCCGCACGATGAACTTCCATTCGCCGGCCTGCTTGACAGCACATCGCGAGCAAGTGATCTACCTGATGAGCCGCTGACAGCACATGTCACGCCGTACCACACAGGCCGAAGTGATCTTCATGAGAAAGAGCCCGAAGCGACCGAAGAAAAGGCGGACGAGAAGCCGGAGAAGAAGAAGAAAGATCTCGGAGACAAGGCGAAAGACTTTGTCGGCGGACTCTTCAAGAAGGAGAAGCAGCCGCACAAGGAGTATCCGGTCGACGAAGTTCCATTCGAAGGACCGCTTGATGACACCAGGAAGGCTGAGGAGCTCGTTGATGAGCCACTCACCTCTCATGTCGCCGTCTACCATCCTGGTCGTTCCGACGAACCGACGATCGAGAAGGAAGAACATGTCGAGATGGAACATGTCGAAGCTGTGCAGGCGCCATCGGTTGATGAGCACCACGAAAAGAGCAGCACTCTCGGCGACAAGATCAGTGGATTCTTCAAGAAGGAGAAGCCCGCGCATCTCGACTATCCGCACGATGAACTTCCATTCGCCGGCCTGCTTGACAGCACATCGCGAGCAAGCGATCTACCTGATGAGCCGCTGACAGCACATGTCACGCCGTACCACACAGGCCGAAGTGATCTTCATGAGAAAGAGCCCGAAGCGACCGAAGAAAAGGCGGACGAGAAGCCGGAGAAGAAGAAGAAAGATCTCGGAGACAAGGCGAAAGACTTTGTCGGCGGACTCTTCAAGAAGGAGAAGCAGCCGCACAAGGAGTATCCGGTCGACGAAGTTCCATTCGAAGGACCGCTTGATGACACCAGGAAGGCTGAGGAGCTCGTTGATGAGCCACTCACCTCTCATGTCGCCGTCTACCATCCTGGTCGTTCCGACGAACCGACGATCGAGAAGGAAGAACATGTCGAGATGGAACATGTCGAAGCTGTGCAGGCGCCATCGGTTGATGAGCACCACGAAAAGAGCAGCACTCTCGGCGACAAGATCAGTGGATTCTTCAAGAAGGAGAAGCCCGCGCATCTCGACTATCCGCACGATGAACTTCCATTCGCCGGCCTGCTTGACAGCACATCGCGAGCAAGTGATCTACCTGATGAGCCGCTGACAGCACATGTCACACCGTACCACACAGGCCGAAGTGATCTTCATGAGAAAGAGCCCGAAGCGACCGAAGAAAAGGCGGACGAGAAGCCGGAGAAGAAGAAGAAAGATCTCGGAGACAAGGCGAAAGACTTTGTCGGCGGACTCTTCAAGAAGGAGAAGCAGCCGCACAAGGAGTATCCGGTCGACGAAGTTCCATTCGAAGGACCGCTTGATGACACCAGGAAGGCTGAGGAGCTCGTTGATGAGCCACTCACCTCTCATGTCGCCGTCTACCATCCTGGTCGTTCCGACGAACCGACGATCGAGAAGGAAGAACATGTCGAGATGGAACATGTCGAAGCTGTGCAGGCGCCATCGGTTGATGAGCACCACGAAAAGAGCAGCACTCTCGGCGACAAGATCAGTGGATTCTTCAAGAAGGAGAAGCCCGCGCATCTCGACTATCCGCACGATGAACTTCCATTCGCCGGCCTGCTTGACAGCACATCGCGAGCAAGTGATCTACCTGATGAGCCGCTGACAGCACATGTCACGCCGTACCACACAGGCCGAAGTGATCTTCATGAGAAAGAGCCCGAAGCGACCGAAGAAAAGGCGGACGAGAAGCCGGAGAAGAAGAAGAAAGATCTCGGAGACAAGGCGAAAGACTTTGTCGGCGGACTCTTCAAGAAGGAGAAGCAGCCGCACAAGGAGTATCCGGTCGACGAAGTTCCATTCGAAGGACCGCTTGATGACACCAGGAAGGCTGAGGAGCTCGTTGATGAGCCACTCACCTCTCATGTCGCCGTCTACCATCCTGGTCGTTCCGACGAACCGACGATCGAGAAGGAAGAACATGTCGAGATGGAACATGTCGAAGCTGTGCAGGCGCCATCGGTTGATGAGCACCACGAAAAGAGCAGCACTCTCGGCGACAAGATCAGTGGATTCTTCAAGAAGGAGAAGCCCGCGCATCTCGACTATCCGCACGATGAACTTCCATTCGCCGGCCTGCTTGACAGCACATCGCGAGCAAGTGATCTACCTGATGAGCCGCTGACAGCACATGTCACGCCGTACCACACAGGCCGAAGTGATCTTCATGAGAAAGAGCCCGAAGCGACCGAAGAAAAGGCGGACGAGAAGCCGGAGAAGAAGAAAGATCTCGGAGACAAGGCGAAAGACTTTGTCGGCGGACTCTTCAAGAAGGAGAAGCAGCCGCACAAGGAGTATCCGGTCGACGAAGTTCCATTCGAAGGACCGCTTGATGACACCAGGAAGGCTGAGGAGCTCGTTGATGAGCCACTCACCTCTCATGTCGCCGTCTACCATCCTGGTCGTTCCGACGAACCGACGATCGAGAAGGAAGAACATGTCGAGATGGAACATGTCGAAGCTGTGCAGGCGCCATCGGTTGATGAGCACCACGAAAAGAGCAGCACTCTCGGCGACAAGATCAGTGGATTCTTCAAGAAGGAGAAGCCCGCGCATCTCGACTATCCGCACGATGAACTTCCATTCGCCGGCCTGCTTGACAGCACATCGCGAGCAAGTGATCTACCTGATGAGCCGCTGACAGCACATGTCACACCGTACCACACAGGCCGAAGTGATCTTCATGAGAAAGAGCCCGAAGCGACCGAAGAAAAGGCGGACGAGAAGCCGGAGAAGAAGAAGAAAGATCTCGGAGACAAGGCGAAAGACTTTGTCGGCGGACTCTTCAAGAAGGAGAAGCAGCCGCACAAGGAGTATCCGGTCGACGAAGTTCCATTCGAAGGACCGCTTGATGACACCAGGAAGGCTGAGGAGCTCGTTGATGAGCCACTCACCTCTCATGTCGCCGTCTACCATCCTGGTCGTTCCGACGAACCGACGATCGAGAAGGAAGAACATGTCGAGATGGAACATGTCGAAGCTGTGCAGGCGCCATCGGTTGATGAGCACCACGAAAAGAGCAGCACTCTCGGCGACAAGATCAGTGGATTCTTCAAGAAGGAGAAGCCCGCGCATCTCGACTATCCGCACGATGAACTTCCATTCGCCGGCCTGCTTGACAGCACATCGCGAGCAAGTGATCTACCTGATGAGCCGCTGACAGCACATGTCACGCCGTACCACACAGGCCGAAGTGATCTTCATGAGAAAGAGCCCGAAGCGACCGAAGAAAAGGCGGACGAGAAGCCGGAGAAGAAGAAGAAAGATCTCGGAGACAAGGCGAAAGACTTTGTCGGCGGACTCTTCAAGAAGGAGAAGCAGCCGCACAAGGAGTATCCGGTCGACGAAGTTCCATTCGAAGGACCGCTTGATGACACCAGGAAGGCTGAGGAGCTCGTTGATGAGCCACTCACCTCTCATGTCGCCGTCTACCATCCTGGTCGTTCCGACGAACCGACGATCGAGAAGGAAGAACATGTCGAGATGGAACATGTCGAAGCTGTGCAGGCGCCATCGGTTGATGAGCACCACGAAAAGAGCAGCACTCTCGGCGACAAGATCAGTGGATTCTTCAAGAAGGAGAAGCCCGCGCATCTCGACTATCCGCACGATGAACTTCCATTCGCCGGCCTGCTTGACAGCACATCGCGAGCAAGTGATCTACCTGATGAGCCGCTGACAGCACATGTCACGCCGTACCACACAGGCCGAAGTGATCTTCATGAGAAAGAGCCCGAAGCGACCGAAGAAAAGGCGGACGAGAAGCCGGAGAAGAAAAGAAAGATCTCGGAGACAAGGCGAAAGACTTTGTCGGCGGACTCTTCAAGAAGGAGAAGCAGCCGCACAAGGAGTATCCGGTCGACGAAGTTCCATTCGAAGGACCGCTTGATGACACCAGGAAGGCTGAGGAGCTCGTTGATGAGCCACTCACCTCTCATGTCGCCGTCTACCATCCTGGTCGTTCCGACGAACCGACGATCGAGAAGGAAGAACATGTCGAGATGGAACATGTCGAAGCTGTGCAGGCGCCATCGGTTGATGAGCACCACGAAAAGAGCAGCACTCTCGGCGACAAGATCAGTGGATTCTTCAAGAAGGAGAAGCCCGCGCATCTCGACTATCCGCACGATGAACTTCCATTCGCCGGCCTGCTTGACAGCACATCGCGAGCAAGTGATCTACCTGATGAGCCGCTGACAGCACATGTCACGCCGTACCACACAGGCCGAAGTGATCTTCATGAGAAAGAGCCCGAAGCGACCGAAGAAAAGGCGGACGAGAAGCCGGAGAAGAAGAAGAAAGATCTCGGAGACAAGGCGAAAGACTTTGTCGGCGGACTCTTCAAGAAGGAGAAGCAGCCGCACAAGGAGTATCCGGTCGACGAAGTTCCATTCGAAGGACCGCTTGATGACACCAGGAAGGCTGAGGAGCTCGTTGATGAGCCACTCACCTCTCATGTCGCCGTCTACCATCCTGGTCGTTCCGACGAACCGACGATCGAGAAGGAAGAACATGTCGAGATGGAACATGTCGAAGCTGTGCAGGCGCCATCGGTTGATGAGCACCACGAAAAGAGCAGCACTCTCGGCGACAAGATCAGTGGATTCTTCAAGAAGGAGAAGCCCGCGCATCTCGACTATCCGCACGATGAACTTCCATTCGCCGGCCTGCTTGACAGCACATCGCGAGCAAGTGATCTACCTGATGAGCCGCTGACAGCACATGTCACGCCGTACCACACAGGCCGAAGTGATCTTCATGAGAAAGAGCCCGAAGCGACCGAAGAAAAGGCGGACGAGAAGCCGGAGAAGAAGAAGAAAGATCTCGGAGACAAGGCGAAAGACTTTGTCGGCGGACTCTTCAAGAAGGAGAAGCAGCCGCACAAGGAGTATCCGGTCGACGAAGTTCCATTCGAAGGACCGCTTGATGACACCAGGAAGGCTGAGGAGCTCGTTGATGAGCCACTCACCTCTCATGTCGCCGTCTACCATCCTGGTCGTTCCGACGAACCGACGATCGAGAAGGAAGAACATGTCGAGATGGAACATGTCGAAGCTGTGCAGGCGCCATCGGTTGATGAGCACCACGAAAAGAGCAGCACTCTCGGCGACAAGATCAGTGGATTCTTCAAGAAGGAGAAGCCCGCGCATCTCGACTATCCGCACGATGAACTTCCATTCGCCGGCCTGCTTGACAGCACATCGCGAGCAAGTGATCTACCTGATGAGCCGCTGACAGCACATGTCACACCGTACCACACAGGCCGAAGTGATCTTCATGAGAAAGAGCCCGAAGCGACCGAAGAAAAGGCGGACGAGAAGCCGGAGAAGAAGAAGAAAGATCTCGGAGACAAGGCGAAAGACTTTGTCGGCGGACTCTTCAAGAAGGAGAAGCAGCCGCACAAGGAGTATCCGGTCGACGAAGTTCCATTCGAAGGACCGCTTGATGACACCAGGAAGGCTGAGGAGCTCGTTGATGAGCCACTCACCTCTCATGTCGCCGTCTACCATCCTGGTCGTTCCGACGAACCGACGATCGAGAAGGAAGAACATGTCGAGATGGAACATGTCGAAGCTGTGCAGGCGCCATCGGTTGATGAGCACCACGAAAAGAGCAGCACTCTCGGCGACAAGATCAGTGGATTCTTCAAGAAGGAGAAGCCCGCGCATCTCGACTATCCGCACGATGAACTTCCATTCGCCGGCCTGCTTGACAGCACATCGCGAGCAAGTGATCTACCTGATGAGCCGCTGACAGCACATGTCACGCCGTACCACACAGGCCGAAGTGATCTTCATGAGAAAGAGCCCGAAGCGACCGAAGAAAAGGCGGACGAGAAGCCGGAGAAGAAGAAGAAAGATCTCGGAGACAAGGCGAAAGACTTTGTCGGCGGACTCTTCAAGAAGGAGAAGCAGCCGCACAAGGAGTATCCGGTCGACGAAGTTCCATTCGAAGGACCGCTTGATGACACCAGGAAGGCTGAGGAGCTCGTTGATGAGCCACTCACCTCTCATGTCGCCGTCTACCATCCTGGTCGTTCCGACGAACCGACGATCGAGAAGGAAGAACATGTCGAGATGGAACATGTCGAAGCTGTGCAGGCGCCATCGGTTGATGAGCACCACGAAAAGAGCAGCACTCTCGGCGACAAGATCAGTGGATTCTTCAAGAAGGAGAAGCCCGCGCATCTCGACTATCCGCACGATGAACTTCCATTCGCCGGCCTGCTTGACAGCACATCGCGAGCAAGTGATCTACCTGATGAGCCGCTGACAGCACATGTCACGCCGTACCACACAGGCCGAAGTGATCTTCATGAGAAAGAGCCCGAAGCGACCGAAGAAAAGGCGGACGAGAAGCCGGAGAAGAAGAAGAAAGATCTCGGAGACAAGGCGAAAGACTTTGTCGGCGGACTCTTCAAGAAGGAGAAGCAGCCGCACAAGGAGTATCCGGTCGACGAAGTTCCATTCGAAGGACCGCTTGATGACACCAGGAAGGCTGAGGAGCTCGTTGATGAGCCACTCACCTCTCATGTCGCCGTCTACCATCCTGGTCGTTCCGACGAACCGACGATCGAGAAGGAAGAACATGTCGAGATGGAACATGTCGAAGCTGTGCAGGCGCCATCGGTTGATGAGCACCACGAAAAGAGCAGCACTCTCGGCGACAAGATCAGTGGATTCTTCAAGAAGGAGAAGCCCGCGCATCTCGACTATCCGCACGATGAACTTCCATTCGCCGGCCTGCTTGACAGCACATCGCGAGCAAGTGATCTACCTGATGAGCCGCTGACAGCACATGTCACGCCGTACCACACAGGCCGAAGTGATCTTCATGAGAAAGAGCCCGAAGCGACCGAAGAAAAGGCGGACGAGAAGCCGGAGAAGAAGAAGAAAGATCTCGGAGACAAGGCGAAAGACTTTGTCGGCGGACTCTTCAAGAAGGAGAAGCAGCCGCACAAGGAGTATCCGGTCGACGAAGTTCCATTCGAAGGACCGCTTGATGACACCAGGAAGGCTGAGGAGCTCGTTGATGAGCCACTCACCTCTCATGTCGCCGTCTACCATCCTGGTCGTTCCGACGAACCGACGATCGAGAAGGAAGAACATGTCGAGATGGAACATGTCGAAGCTGTGCAGGCGCCATCGGTTGATGAGCACCACGAAAAGAGCAGCACTCTCGGCGACAAGATCAGTGGATTCTTCAAGAAGGAGAAGCCCGCGCATCTCGACTATCCGCACGATGAACTTCCATTCGCCGGCCTGCTTGACAGCACATCGCGAGCAAGTGATCTACCTGATGAGCCGCTGACAGCACATGTCACGCCGTACCACACAGGCCGAAGTGATCTTCATGAGAAAGAGCCCGAAGCGACCGAAGAAAAGGCGGACGAGAAGCCGGAGAAGAAAAAGAAAGATCTCGGAGACAAGGCGAAAGACTTTGTCGGCGGACTCTTCAAGAAGGAGAAGCAGCCGCACAAGGAGTATCCGGTCGACGAAGTTCCATTCGAAGGACCGCTTGATGACACCAGGAAGGCTGAGGAGCTCGTTGATGAGCCACTCACCTCTCATGTCGCCGTCTACCATCCTGGTCGTTCCGACGAACCGACGATCGAGAAGGAAGAACATGTCGAGATGGAACATGTCGAAGCTGTGCAGGCGCCATCGGTTGATGAGCACCACGAAAAGAGCAGCACTCTCGGCGACAAGATCAGTGGATTCTTCAAGAAGGAGAAGCCCGCGCATCTCGACTATCCGCACGATGAACTTCCATTCGCCGGCCTGCTTGACAGCACATCGCGAGCAAGTGATCTACCTGATGAGCCGCTGACAGCACATGTCACGCCGTACCACACAGGCCGAAGTGATCTTCATGAGAAAGAGCCCGAAGCGACCGAAGAAAAGGCGGACGAGAAGCCGGAGAAGAAGAAGAAAGATCTCGGAGACAAGGCGAAAGACTTTGTCGGCGGACTCTTCAAGAAGGAGAAGCAGCCGCACAAGGAGTATCCGGTCGACGAAGTTCCATTCGAAGGACCGCTTGATGACACCAGGAAGGCTGAGGAGCTCGTTGATGAGCCACTCACCTCTCATGTCGCCGTCTACCATCCTGGTCGTTCCGACGAACCGACGATCGAGAAGGAAGAACATGTCGAGATGGAACATGTCGAAGCTGTGCAGGCGCCATCGGTTGATGAGCACCACGAAAAGAGCAGCACTCTCGGCGACAAGATCAGTGGATTCTTCAAGAAGGAGAAGCCCGCGCATCTCGACTATCCGCACGATGAACTTCCATTCGCCGGCCTGCTTGACAGCACATCGCGAGCAAGTGATCTACCTGATGAGCCGCTGACAGCACATGTCACGCCGTACCACACAGGCCGAAGTGATCTTCATGAGAAAGAGCCCGAAGCGACCGAAGAAAAGGCGGACGAGAAGCCGGAGAAGAAAAAGAAAGATCTCGGAGACAAGGCGAAAGACTTTGTCGGCGGACTCTTCAAGAAGGAGAAGCAGCCGCACAAGGAGTATCCGGTCGACGAAGTTCCATTCGAAGGACCGCTTGATGACACCAGGAAGGCTGAGGAGCTCGTTGATGAGCCACTCACCTCTCATGTCGCCGTCTACCATCCTGGTCGTTCCGACGAACCGACGATCGAGAAGGAAGAACATGTCGAGATGGAACATGTCGAAGCTGTGCAGGCGCCATCGGTTGATGAGCACCACGAAAAGAGCAGCACTCTCGGCGACAAGATCAGTGGATTCTTCAAGAAGGAGAAGCCCGCGCATCTCGACTATCCGCACGATGAACTTCCATTCGCCGGCCTGCTTGACAGCACATCGCGAGCAAGTGATCTACCTGATGAGCCGCTGACAGCACATGTCACGCCGTACCACACAGGCCGAAGTGATCTTCATGAGAAAGAGCCCGAAGCGACCGAAGAAAAGGCGGACGAGAAGCCGGAGAAGAAGAAGAAAGATCTCGGAGACAAGGCGAAAGACTTTGTCGGCGGACTCTTCAAGAAGGAGAAGCAGCCGCACAAGGAGTATCCGGTCGACGAAGTTCCATTCGAAGGACCGCTTGATGACACCAGGAAGGCTGAGGAGCTCGTTGATGAGCCACTCACCTCTCATGTCGCCGTCTACCATCCTGGTCGTTCCGACGAACCGACGATCGAGAAGGAAGAACATGTCGAGATGGAACATGTCGAAGCTGTGCAGGCGCCATCGGTTGATGAGCACCACGAAAAGAGCAGCACTCTCGGCGACAAGATCAGTGGATTCTTCAAGAAGGAGAAGCCCGCGCATCTCGACTATCCGCACGATGAACTTCCATTCGCCGGCCTGCTTGACAGCACATCGCGAGCAAGTGATCTACCTGATGAGCCGCTGACAGCACATGTCACGCCGTACCACACAGGCCGAAGTGATCTTCATGAGAAAGAGCCCGAAGCGACCGAAGAAAAGGCGGACGAGAAGCCGGAGAAGAAGAAGAAAGATCTCGGAGACAAGGCGAAAGACTTTGTCGGCGGACTCTTCAAGAAGGAGAAGCAGCCGCACAAGGAGTATCCGGTCGACGAAGTTCCATTCGAAGGACCGCTTGATGACACCAGGAAGGCTGAGGAGCTCGTTGATGAGCCACTCACCTCTCATGTCGCCGTCTACCATCCTGGTCGTTCCGACGAACCGACGATCGAGAAGGAAGAACATGTCGAGATGGAACATGTCGAAGCTGTGCAGGCGCCATCGGTTGATGAGCACCACGAAAAGAGCAGCACTCTCGGCGACAAGATCAGTGGATTCTTCAAGAAGGAGAAGCCCGCGCATCTCGACTATCCGCACGATGAACTTCCATTCGCCGGCCTGCTTGACAGCACATCGCGAGCAAGTGATCTACCTGATGAGCCGCTGACAGCACATGTCACGCCGTACCACACAGGCCGAAGTGATCTTCATGAGAAAGAGCCCGAAGGGACCGAAGAAAAGGCGGACGAGAAGCCGGAGAAGAAAAAGAAAGATCTCGGAGACAAGGCGAAAGACTTTGTCGGCGGACTCTTCAAGAAGGAGAAGCAGCCGCACAAGGAGTATCCGGTCGACGAAGTTCCATTCGAAGGACCGCTTGATGACACCAGGAAGGCTGAGGAGCTCGTTGATGAGCCACTCACCTCTCATGTCGCCGTCTACCATCCTGGTCGTTCCGACGAACCGACGATCGAGAAGGAAGAACATGTCGAGATGGAACATGTCGAAGCTGTGCAGGCGCCATCGGTTGATGAGCACCACGAAAAGAGCAGCACTCTCGGCGACAAGATCAGTGGATTCTTCAAGAAGGAGAAGCCCGCGCATCTCGACTATCCGCACGATGAACTTCCATTCGCCGGCCTGCTTGACAGCACATCGCGAGCAAGTGATCTACCTGATGAGCCGCTGACAGCACATGTCACGCCGTACCACACAGGCCGAAGTGATCTTCATGAGAAAGAGCCCGAAGCGACCGAAGAAAAGGCGGACGAGAAGCCGGAGAAGAAAAGAAAGATCTCGGAGACAAGGCGAAAGACTTTGTCGGCGGACTCTTCAAGAAGGAGAAGCAGCCGCACAAGGAGTATCCGGTCGACGAAGTTCCATTCGAAGGACCGCTTGATGACACCAGGAAGGCTGAGGAGCTCGTTGATGAGCCACTCACCTCTCATGTCGCCGTCTACCATCCTGGTCGTTCCGACGAACCGACGATCGAGAAGGAAGAACATGTCGAGATGGAACATGTCGAAGCTGTGCAGGCGCCATCGGTTGATGAGCACCACGAAAAGAGCAGCACTCTCGGCGACAAGATCAGTGGATTCTTCAAGAAGGAGAAGCCCGCGCATCTCGACTATCCGCACGATGAACTTCCATTCGCCGGCCTGCTTGACAGCACATCGCGAGCAAGTGATCTACCTGATGAGCCGCTGACAGCACATGTCACGCCGTACCACACAGGCCGAAGTGATCTTCATGAGAAAGAGCCCGAAGCGACCGAAGAAAAGGCGGACGAGAAGCCGGAGAAGAAGAAAGATCTCGGAGACAAGGCGAAAGACTTTGTCGGCGGACTCTTCAAGAAGGAGAAGCAGCCGCACAAGGAGTATCCGGTCGACGAAGTTCCATTCGAAGGACCGCTTGATGACACCAGGAAGGCTGAGGAGCTCGTTGATGAGCCACTCACCTCTCATGTCGCCGTCTACCATCCTGGTCGTTCCGACGAACCGACGATCGAGAAGGAAGAACATGTCGAGATGGAACATGTCGAAGCTGTGCAGGCGCCATCGGTTGATGAGCACCACGAAAAGAGCAGCACTCTCGGCGACAAGATCAGTGGATTCTTCAAGAAGGAGAAGCCCGCGCATCTCGACTATCCGCACGATGAACTTCCATTCGCCGGCCTGCTTGACAGCACATCGCGAGCAAGTGATCTACCTGATGAGCCGCTGACAGCACATGTCACGCCGTACCACACAGGCCGAAGTGATCTTCATGAGAAAGAGCCCGAAGGACCGAAGAAAAGGCGGACGAGAAGCCGGAGAAGAAAAAGAAAGATCTCGGAGACAAGGCGAAAGACTTTGTCGGCGGACTCTTCAAGAAGGAGAAGCAGCCGCACAAGGAGTATCCGGTCGACGAAGTTCCATTCGAAGGACCGCTTGATGACACCAGGAAGGCTGAGGAGCTCGTTGATGAGCCACTCACCTCTCATGTCGCCGTCTACCATCCTGGTCGTTCCGACGAACCGACGATCGAGAAGGAAGAACATGTCGAGATGGAACATGTCGAAGCTGTGCAGGCGCCATCGGTTGATGAGCACCACGAAAAGAGCAGCACTCTCGGCGACAAGATCAGTGGATTCTTCAAGAAGGAGAAGCCCGCGCATCTCGACTATCCGCACGATGAACTTCCATTCGCCGGCCTGCTTGACAGCACATCGCGAGCAAGTGATCTACCTGATGAGCCGCTGACAGCACATGTCACGCCGTACCACACAGGCCGAAGTGATCTTCATGAGAAAGAGCCCGAAGCGACCGAAGAAAAGGCGGACGAGAAGCCGGAGAAGAAAAAGAAAGATCTCGGAGACAAGGCGAAAGACTTTGTCGGCGGACTCTTCAAGAAGGAGAAGCAGCCGCACAAGGAGTATCCGGTCGACGAAGTTCCATTCGAAGGACCGCTTGATGACACCAGGAAGGCTGAGGAGCTCGTTGATGAGCCACTCACCTCTCATGTCGCCGTCTACCATCCTGGTCGTTCCGACGAACCGACGATCGAGAAGGAAGAACATGTCGAGATGGAACATGTCGAAGCTGTGCAGGCGCCATCGGTTGATGAGCACCACGAAAAGAGCAGCACTCTCGGCGACAAGATCAGTGGATTCTTCAAGAAGGAGAAGCCCGCGCATCTCGACTATCCGCACGATGAACTTCCATTCGCCGGCCTGCTTGACAGCACATCGCGAGCAAGTGATCTACCTGATGAGCCGCTGACAGCACATGTCACGCCGTACCACACAGGCCGAAGTGATCTTCATGAGAAAGAGCCCGAAGCGACCGAAGAAAAGGCGGACGAGAAGCCGGAGAAGAAAAAGAAAGATCTCGGAGACAAGGCGAAAGACTTTGTCGGCGGACTCTTCAAGAAGGAGAAGCAGCCGCACAAGGAGTATCCGGTCGACGAAGTTCCATTCGAAGGACCGCTTGATGACACCAGGAAGGCTGAGGAGCTCGTTGATGAGCCACTCACCTCTCATGTCGCCGTCTACCATCCTGGTCGTTCCGACGAACCGACGATCGAGAAGGAAGAACATGTCGAGATGGAACATGTCGAAGCTGTGCAGGCGCCATCGGTTGATGAGCACCACGAAAAGAGCAGCACTCTCGGCGACAAGATCAGTGGATTCTTCAAGAAGGAGAAGCCCGCGCATCTCGACTATCCGCACGATGAACTTCCATTCGCCGGCCTGCTTGACAGCACATCGCGAGCAAGTGATCTACCTGATGAGCCGCTGACAGCACATGTCACGCCGTACCACACAGGCCGAAGTGATCTTCATGAGAAAGAGCCCGAAGGGACCGAAGAAAAGGCGGACGAGAAGCCGGAGAAGAAAAAGAAAGATCTCGGAGACAAGGCGAAAGACTTTGTCGGCGGACTCTTCAAGAAGGAGAAGCAGCCGCACAAGGAGTATCCGGTCGACGAAGTTCCATTCGAAGGACCGCTTGATGACACCAGGAAGGCTGAGGAGCTCGTTGATGAGCCACTCACCTCTCATGTCGCCGTCTACCATCCTGGTCGTTCCGACGAACCGACGATCGAGAAGGAAGAACATGTCGAGATGGAACATGTCGAAGCTGTGCAGGCGCCATCGGTTGATGAGCACCACGAAAAGAGCAGCACTCTCGGCGACAAGATCAGTGGATTCTTCAAGAAGGAGAAGCCCGCGCATCTCGACTATCCGCACGATGAACTTCCATTCGCCGGCCTGCTTGACAGCACATCGCGAGCAAGTGATCTACCTGATGAGCCGCTGACAGCACATGTCACGCCGTACCACACAGGCCGAAGTGATCTTCATGAGAAAGAGCCCGAAGGGACCGAAGAAAAGGCGGACGAGAAGCCGGAGAAGAAAAAGAAAGATCTCGGAGACAAGGCGAAAGACTTTGTCGGCGGACTCTTCAAGAAGGAGAAGCAGCCGCACAAGGAGTATCCGGTCGACGAAGTTCCATTCGAAGGACCGCTTGATGACACCAGGAAGGCTGAGGAGCTCGTTGATGAGCCACTCACCTCTCATGTCGCCGTCTACCATCCTGGTCGTTCCGACGAACCGACGATC
This sequence comes from Allodiplogaster sudhausi, assembly GCA_945643635.1. NCBI lineage: Eukaryota > Metazoa > Nematoda > Chromadorea > Rhabditida > Diplogasteridae > Allodiplogaster > Allodiplogaster sudhausi. Next base: position 17,018 of record CALZFC010000285.1, on the reverse strand, counting down.
GAGAAGGAAGAACATGTCGAGATGGAACATGTCGAAGCTGTGCAGGCGCCATCGGTTGATGAGCACCACGAAAAGAGCAGCACTCTCGGCGACAAGATCAGTGGATTCTTCAAGAAGGAGAAGCCCGCGCATCTCGACTATCCGCACGATGAACTTCCATTCGCCGGCCTGCTTGACAGCACATCGCGAGCAAGTGATCTACCTGATGAGCCGCTGACAGCACATGTCACGCCGTACCACACAGGCCGAAGTGATCTTCATGAGAAAGAGCCCGAAGGGACCGAAGAAAAGGCGGACGAGAAGCCGGAGAAGAAAAAGAAAGATCTCGGAGACAAGGCGAAAGACTTTGTCGGCGGACTCTTCAAGAAGGAGAAGCAGCCGCACAAGGAGTATCCGGTCGACGAAGTTCCATTCGAAGGACCGCTTGATGACACCAGGAAGGCTGAGGAGCTCGTTGATGAGCCACTCACCTCTCATGTCGCCGTCTACCATCCTGGTCGTTCCGACGAACCGACGATCGAGAAGGAAGAACATGTCGAGATGGAACATGTCGAAGCTGTGCAGGCGCCATCGGTTGATGAGCACCACGAAAAGAGCAGCACTCTCGGCGACAAGATCAGTGGATTCTTCAAGAAGGAGAAGCCCGCGCATCTCGACTATCCGCACGATGAACTTCCATTCGCCGGCCTGCTTGACAGCACATCGCGAGCAAGTGATCTACCTGATGAGCCGCTGACAGCACATGTCACGCCGTACCACACAGGCCGAAGTGATCTTCATGAGAAAGAGCCCGAAGCGACCGAAGAAAAGGCGGACGAGAAGCCGGAGAAGAAAAGAAAGATCTCGGAGACAAGGCGAAAGACTTTGTCGGCGGACTCTTCAAGAAGGAGAAGCAGCCGCACAAGGAGTATCCGGTCGACGAAGTTCCATTCGAAGGACCGCTTGATGACACCAGGAAGGCTGAGGAGCTCGTTGATGAGCCACTCACCTCTCATGTCGCCGTCTACCATCCTGGTCGTTCCGACGAACCGACGATCGAGAAGGAAGAACATGTCGAGATGGAACATGTCGAAGCTGTGCAGGCGCCATCGGTTGATGAGCACCACGAAAAGAGCAGCACTCTCGGCGACAAGATCAGTGGATTCTTCAAGAAGGAGAAGCCCGCGCATCTCGACTATCCGCACGATGAACTTCCATTCGCCGGTTTGCTTGACAGCACATCGCGAGCAAGTGATCTACCTGATGAGCCGCTGACAGCACATGTCACGCCGTACCACACAGGCCGAAGTGATCTTCATGAGAAAGAGCCCGAAGGGACCGAAGAAAAGGCGGACGAGAAGCCGGAGAAGAAGAAGAAAGATCTCGGAGACAAGGCGAAAGACTTTGTCGGCGGACTCTTCAAGAAGGAGAAGCAGCCGCACAAGGAGTATCCGGTCGACGAAGTTCCATTCGAAGGACCGCTTGATGACACCAGGAAGGCTGAGGAGCTCGTTGATGAGCCACTCACCTCTCATGTCGCCGTCTACCATCCTGGTCGTTCCGACGAACCGACGATCGAGAAGGAAGAACATGTCGAGATGGAACATGTCGAAGCTGTGCAGGCGCCATCGGTTGATGAGCACCACGAAAAGAGCAGCACTCTCGGCGACAAGATCAGTGGATTCTTCAAGAAGGAGAAGCCCGCGCATCTCGACTATCCGCACGATGAACTTCCATTCGCCGGCCTGCTTGACAGCACATCGCGAGCAAGTGATCTACCTGATGAGCCGCTGACAGCACATGTCACGCCGTACCACACAGGCCGAAGTGATCTTCATGAGAAAGAGCCCGAAGCGACCGAAGAAAAGGCGGACGAGAAGCCGGAGAAGAAGAAGAAAGATCTCGGAGACAAGGCGAAAGACTTTGTCGGCGGACTCTTCAAGAAGGAGAAGCAGCCGCACAAGGAGTATCCGGTCGACGAAGTTCCATTCGAAGGACCGCTTGATGACACCAGGAAGGCTGAGGAGCTCGTTGATGAGCCACTCACCTCTCATGTCGCCGTCTACCATCCTGGTCGTTCCGACGAACCGACGATCGAGAAGGAAGAACATGTCGAGATGGAACATGTCGAAGCTGTGCAGGCGCCATCGGTTGATGAGCACCACGAAAAGAGCAGCACTCTCGGCGACAAGATCAGTGGATTCTTCAAGAAGGAGAAGCCCGCGCATCTCGACTATCCGCACGATGAACTTCCATTCGCCGGCCTGCTTGACAGCACATCGCGAGCAAGTGATCTACCTGATGAGCCGCTGACAGCACATGTCACGCCGTACCACACAGGCCGAAGTGATCTTCATGAGAAAGAGCCCGAAGCGACCGAAGAAAAGGCGGACGAGAAGCCGGAGAAGAAGAAGAAAGATCTCGGAGACAAGGCGAAAGACTTTGTCGGCGGACTCTTCAAGAAGGAGAAGCAGCCGCACAAGGAGTATCCGGTCGACGAAGTTCCATTCGAAGGACCGCTTGATGACACCAGGAAGGCTGAGGAGCTCGTTGATGAGCCACTCACCTCTCATGTCGCCGTCTACCATCCTGGTCGTTCCGACGAACCGACGATCGAGAAGGAAGAACATGTCGAGATGGAACATGTCGAAGCTGTGCAGGCGCCATCGGTTGATGAGCACCACGAAAAGAGCAGCACTCTCGGCGACAAGATCAGTGGATTCTTCAAGAAGGAGAAGCCCGCGCATCTCGACTATCCGCACGATGAACTTCCATTCGCCGGTTTGCTTGACAGCACATCGCGAGCAAGTGATCTACCTGATGAGCCGCTGACAGCACATGTCACGCCGTACCACACAGGCCGAAGTGATCTTCATGAGAAAGAGCCCGAAGGGACCGAAGAAAAGGCGGACGAGAAGCCGGAGAAGAAGAAGAAAGATCTCGGAGACAAGGCGAAAGACTTTGTCGGCGGACTCTTCAAGAAGGAGAAGCAGCCGCACAAGGAGTATCCGGTCGACGAAGTTCCATTCGAAGGACCGCTTGATGACACCAGGAAGGCTGAGGAGCTCGTTGATGAGCCACTCACCTCTCATGTCGCCGTCTACCATCCTGGTCGTTCCGACGAACCGACGATCGAGAAGGAAGAACATGTCGAGATGGAACATGTCGAAGCTGTGCAGGCGCCATCGGTTGATGAGCACCACGAAAAGAGCAGCACTCTCGGCGACAAGATCAGTGGATTCTTCAAGAAGGAGAAGCCCGCGCATCTCGACTATCCGCACGATGAACTTCCATTCGCCGCCTGCTTGACAGCACATCGCGAGCAAGTGATCTACCTGATGAGCCGCTGACAGCACATGTCACGCCGTACCACACAGGCCGAAGTGATCTTCATGAGAAAGAGCCCGAAGCGACCGAAGAAAAGGCGGACGAGAAGCCGGAGAAGAAGAAGAAAGATCTCGGAGACAAGGCGAAAGACTTTGTCGGCGGACTCTTCAAGAAGGAGAAGCAGCCGCACAAGGAGTATCCGGTCGACGAAGTTCCATTCGAAGGACCGCTTGATGACACCAGGAAGGCTGAGGAGCTCGTTGATGAGCCACTCACCTCTCATGTCGCCGTCTACCATCCTGGTCGTTCCGACGAACCGACGATCGAGAAGGAAGAACATGTCGAGATGGAACATGTCGAAGCTGTGCAGGCGCCATCGGTTGATGAGCACCACGAAAAGAGCAGCACTCTCGGCGACAAGATCAGTGGATTCTTCAAGAAGGAGAAGCCCGCGCATCTCGACTATCCGCACGATGAACTTCCATTCGCCGGCCTGCTTGACAGCACATCGCGAGCAAGTGATCTACCTGATGAGCCGCTGACAGCACATGTCACGTCGTACCACACAGGCCGAAGTGATCTTCATGAGAAAGAGCCCGAAGCGACCGAAGAAAAGGCGGACGAGAAGCCGGAGAAGAAGAAGAAAGATCTCGGAGACAAGGCGAAAGACTTTGTCGGCGGACTCTTCAAGAAGGAGAAGCAGCCGCACAAGGAGTATCCGGTCGACGAAGTTCCATTCGAAGGACCGCTTGATGACACCAGGAAGGCTGAGGAGCTCGTTGATGAGCCACTCACCTCTCATGTCGCCGTCTACCATCCTGGTCGTTCCGACGAACCGACGATCGAGAAGGAAGAACATGTCGAGATGGAACATGTCGAAGCTGTGCAGGCGCCATCGGTTGATGAGCACCACGAAAAGAGCAGCACTCTCGGCGACAAGATCAGTGGATTCTTCAAGAAGGAGAAGCCCGCGCATCTCGACTATCCGCACGATGAACTTCCATTCGCCGGCCTGCTTGACAGCACATCGCGAGCAAGTGATCTACCTGATGAGCCGCTGACAGCACATGTCACGCCGTACCACACAGGCCGAAGTGATCTTCATGAGAAAGAGCCCGAAGCGACCGAAGAAAAGGCGGACGAGAAGCCGGAGAAGAAGAAGAAAGATCTCGGAGACAAGGCGAAAGACTTTGTCGGCGGACTCTTCAAGAAGGAGAAGCAGCCGCACAAGGAGTATCCGGTCGACGAAGTTCCATTCGAAGGACCGCTTGATGACACCAGGAAGGCTGAGGAGCTCGTTGATGAGCCACTCACCTCTCATGTCGCCGTCTACCATCCTGGTCGTTCCGACGAACCGACGATCGAGAAGGAAGAACATGTCGAGATGGAACATGTCGAAGCTGTGCAGGCGCCATCGATTGATGAGCACCACGAAAAGAGCAGCACTCTCGGCGACAAGATCAGTGGATTCTTCAAGAAGGAGAAGCCCGCGCATCTCGACTATCCGCACGATGAACTTCCATTCGCCGGTTTGCTTGACAGCACATCGCGAGCAAGTGATCTACCTGATGAGCCGCTGACAGCACATGTCACGCCGTACCACACAGGCCGAAGTGATCTTCATGAGAAAGAGCCCGAAGCGACCGAAGAAAAGGCGGACGAGAAGCCGGAGAAGAAGAAGAAAGATCTCGGAGACAAGGCGAAAGACTTTGTCGGCGGACTCTTCAAGAAGGAGAAGCAGCCGCACAAGGAGTATCCGGTCGACGAAGTTCCATTCGAAGGACCGCTTGATGACACCAGGAAGGCTGAGGAGCTCGTTGATGAGCCACTCACCTCTCATGTCGCCGTCTACCATCCTGGTCGTTCCGACGAACCGACGATCGAGAAGGAAGAACATGTCGAGATGGAACATGTCGAAGCTGTGCAGGCGCCATCGGTTGATGAGCACCACGAAAAGAGCAGCACTCTCGGCGACAAGATCAGTGGATTCTTCAAGAAGGAGAAGCCCGCGCATCTCGACTATCCGCACGATGAACTTCCATTCGCCGGCCTGCTTGACAGCACATCGCGAGCAAGTGATCTACCTGATGAGCCGCTGACAGCACATGTCACGCCGTACCACACAGGCCGAAGTGATCTTCATGAGAAAGAGCCCGAAGCGACCGAAGAAAAGGCGGACGAGAAGCCGGAGAAGAAGAAGAAAGATCTCGGAGACAAGGCGAAAGACTTTGTCGGCGGACTCTTCAAGAAGGAGAAGCAGCCGCACAAGGAGTATCCGGTCGACGAAGTTCCATTCGAAGGACCGCTTGATGACACCAGGAAGGCTGAGGAGCTCGTTGATGAGCCACTCACCTCTCATGTCGCCGTCTACCATCCTGGTCGTTCCGACGAACCGACGATCGAGAAGGAAGAACATGTCGAGATGGAACATGTCGAAGCTGTGCAGGCGCCATCGATTGATGAGCACCACGAAAAGAGCAGCACTCTCGGCGACAAGATCAGTGGATTCTTCAAGAAGGAGAAGCCCGCGCATCTCGACTATCCGCACGATGAACTTCCATTCGCCGGTTTGCTTGACAGCACATCGCGAGCAAGTGATCTACCTGATGAGCCGCTGACAGCACATGTCACGCCGTACCACACAGGCCGAAGTGATCTTCATGAGAAAGAGCCCGAAGCGACCGAAGAAAAGGCGGACGAGAAGCCGGAGAAGAAGAAGAAAGATCTCGGAGACAAGGCGAAAGACTTTGTCGGCGGACTCTTCAAGAAGGAGAAGCAGCCGCACAAGGAGTATCCGGTCGACGAAGTTCCATTCGAAGGACCGCTTGATGACACCAGGAAGGCTGAGGAGCTCGTTGATGAGCCACTCACCTCTCATGTCGCCGTCTACCATCCTGGTCGTTCCGACGAACCGACGATCGAGAAGGAAGAACATGTCGAGATGGAACATGTCGAAGCTGTGCAGGCGCCATCGATTGATGAGCACCACGAAAAGAGCAGCACTCTCGGCGACAAGATCAGTGGATTCTTCAAGAAGGAGAAGCCCGCGCATCTCGACTATCCGCACGATGAACTTCCATTCGCCGGTTTGCTTGACAGCACATCGCGAGCAAGTGATCTACCTGATGAGCCGCTGACAGCACATGTCACGCCGTACCACACAGGCCGAAGTGATCTTCATGAGAAAGAGCCCGAAGCGACCGAAGAAAAGGCGGACGAGAAGCCGGAGAAGAAGAAGAAAGATCTCGGAGACAAGGCGAAAGACTTTGTCGGCGGACTCTTCAAGAAGGAGAAGCAGCCGCACAAGGAGTATCCGGTCGACGAAGTTCCATTCGAAGGACCGCTTGATGACACCAGGAAGGCTGAGGAGCTCGTTGATGAGCCACTCACCTCTCATGTCGCCGTCTACCATCCTGGTCGTTCCGACGAACCGACGATCGAGAAGGAAGAACATGTCGAGATGGAACATGTCGAAGCTGTGCAGGCGCCATCGATTGATGAGCACCACGAAAAGAGCAGCACTCTCGGCGACAAGATCAGTGGATTCTTCAAGAAGGAGAAGCCCGCGCATCTCGACTATCCGCACGATGAACTTCCATTCGCCGGTTTGCTTGACAGCACATCGCGAGCAAGTGATCTACCTGATGAGCCGCTGACAGCACATGTCACGCCGTACCACACAGGCCGAAGTGATCTTCATGAGAAAGAGCCCGAAGCGACCGAAGAAAAGGCGGACGAGAAGCCGGAGAAGAAGAAGAAAGATCTCGGAGACAAGGCGAAAGACTTTGTCGGCGGACTCTTCAAGAAGGAGAAGCAGCCGCACAAGGAGTATCCGGTCGACGAAGTTCCATTCGAAGGACCGCTTGATGACACCAGGAAGGCTGAGGAGCTCGTTGATGAGCCACTCACCTCTCATGTCGCCGTCTACCATCCTGGTCGTTCCGACGAACCGACGATCGAGAAGGAAGAACATGTCGAGATGGAACATGTCGAAGCTGTGCAGGCGCCATCGATTGATGAGCACCACGAAAAGAGCAGCACTCTCGGCGACAAGATCAGTGGATTCTTCAAGAAGGAGAAGCCCGCGCATCTCGACTATCCGCACGATGAACTTCCATTCGCCGGTTTGCTTGACAGCACATCGCGAGCAAGTGATCTACCTGATGAGCCGCTGACAGCACATGTCACGCCGTACCACACAGGCCGAAGTGATCTTCATGAGAAAGAGCCCGAAGCGACCGAAGAAAAGGCGGACGAGAAGCCGGAGAAGAAGAAGAAAGATCTCGGAGACAAGGCGAAAGACTTTGTCGGCGGACTCTTCAAGAAGGAGAAGCAGCCGCACAAGGAGTATCCGGTCGACGAAGTTCCATTCGAAGGACCGCTTGATGACACCAGGAAGGCTGAGGAGCTCGTTGATGAGCCACTCACCTCTCATGTCGCCGTCTACCATCCTGGTCGTTCCGACGAACCGACGATCGAGAAGGAAGAACATGTCGAGATGGAACATGTCGAAGCTGTGCAGGCGCCATCGATTGATGAGCACCACGAAAAGAGCAGCACTCTCGGCGACAAGATCAGTGGATTCTTCAAGAAGGAGAAGCCCGCGCATCTCGACTATCCGCACGATGAACTTCCATTCGCCGGTTTGCTTGACAGCACATCGCGAGCAAGTGATCTACCTGATGAGCCGCTGACAGCACATGTCACGCCGTACCACACAGGCCGAAGTGATCTTCATGAGAAAGAGCCCGAAGCGACCGAAGAAAAGGCGGACGAGAAGCCGGAGAAGAAGAAGAAAGATCTCGGAGACAAGGCGAAAGACTTTGTCGGCGGACTCTTCAAGAAGGAGAAGCAGCCGCACAAGGAGTATCCGGTCGACGAAGTTCCATTCGAAGGACCGCTTGATGACACCAGGAAGGCTGAGGAGCTCGTTGATGAGCCACTCACCTCTCATGTCGCCGTCTACCATCCTGGTCGTTCCGACGAACCGACGATCGAGAAGGAAGAACATGTCGAGATGGAACATGTCGAAGCTGTGCAGGCGCCATCGATTGATGAGCACCACGAAAAGAGCAGCACTCTCGGCGACAAGATCAGTGGATTCTTCAAGAAGGAGAAGCCCGCGCATCTCGACTATCCGCACGATGAACTTCCATTCGCCGGTTTGCTTGACAGCACATCGCGAGCAAGTGATCTACCTGATGAGCCGCTGACAGCACATGTCACGCCGTACCACACAGGCCGAAGTGATCTTCATGAGAAAGAGCCCGAAGCGACCGAAGAAAAGGCGGACGAGAAGCCGGAGAAGAAGAAGAAAGATCTCGGAGACAAGGCGAAAGACTTTGTCGGCGGACTCTTCAAGAAGGAGAAGCAGCCGCACAAGGAGTATCCGGTCGACGAAGTTCCATTCGAAGGACCGCTTGATGACACCAGGAAGGCTGAGGAGCTCGTTGATGAGCCACTCACCTCTCATGTCGCCGTCTACCATCCTGGTCGTTCCGACGAACCGACGATCGAGAAGGAAGAACATGTCGAGATGGAACATGTCGAAGCTGTGCAGGCGCCATCGATTGATGAGCACCACGAAAAGAGCAGCACTCTCGGCGACAAGATCAGTGGATTCTTCAAGAAGGAGAAGCCCGCGCATCTCGACTATCCGCACGATGAACTTCCATTCGCCGGTTTGCTTGACAGCACATCGCGAGCAAGTGATCTACCTGATGAGCCGCTGACAGCACATGTCACGCCGTACCACACAGGCCGAAGTGATCTTCATGAGAAAGAGCCCGAAGCGACCGAAGAAAAGGCGGACGAGAAGCCGGAGAAGAAGAAGAAAGATCTCGGAGACAAGGCGAAAGACTTTGTCGGCGGACTCTTCAAGAAGGAGAAGCAGCCGCACAAGGAGTATCCGGTCGACGAAGTTCCATTCGAAGGACCGCTTGATGACACCAGGAAGGCTGAGGAGCTCGTTGATGAGCCACTCACCTCTCATGTCGCCGTCTACCATCCTGGTCGTTCCGACGAACCGACGATCGAGAAGGAAGAACATGTCGAGATGGAACATGTCGAAGCTGTGCAGGCGCCATCGATTGATGAGCACCACGAAAAGAGCAGCACTCTCGGCGACAAGATCAGTGGATTCTTCAAGAAGGAGAAGCCCGCGCATCTCGACTATCCGCACGATGAACTTCCATTCGCCGGTTTGCTTGACAGCACATCGCGAGCAAGTGATCTACCTGATGAGCCGCTGACAGCACATGTCACGCCGTACCACACAGGCCGAAGTGATCTTCATGAGAAAGAGCCCGAAGCGACCGAAGAAAAGGCGGACGAGAAGCCGGAGAAGAAGAAGAAAGATCTCGGAGACAAGGCGAAAGACTTTGTCGGCGGACTCTTCAAGAAGGAGAAGCAGCCGCACAAGGAGTATCCGGTCGACGAAGTTCCATTCGAAGGACCGCTTGATGACACCAGGAAGGCTGAGGAGCTCGTTGATGAGCCACTCACCTCTCATGTCGCCGTCTACCATCCTGGTCGTTCCGACGAACCGACGATCGAGAAGGAAGAACATGTCGAGATGGAACATGTCGAAGCTGTGCAGGCGCCATCGATTGATGAGCACCACGAAAAGAGCAGCACTCTCGGCGACAAGATCAGTGGATTCTTCAAGAAGGAGAAGCCCGCGCATCTCGACTATCCGCACGATGAACTTCCATTCGCCGGTTTGCTTGACAGCACATCGCGAGCAAGTGATCTACCTGATGAGCCGCTGACAGCACATGTCACGCCGTACCACACAGGCCGAAGTGATCTTCATGAGAAAGAGCCCGAAGCGACCGAAGAAAAGGCGGACGAGAAGCCGGAGAAGAAGAAGAAAGATCTCGGAGACAAGGCGAAAGACTTTGTCGGCGGACTCTTCAAGAAGGAGAAGCAGCCGCACAAGGAGTATCCGGTCGACGAAGTTCCATTCGAAGGACCGCTTGATGACACCAGGAAGGCTGAGGAGCTCGTTGATGAGCCACTGACCTCTCATGTCGCCGTCTACCATCCTGGTCGTTCCGACGAACCGACGATCGAGAAGGAAGAACATGTCGAGATGGAACATGTCGAAGCTGTGCAGGCGCCATCGATTGATGAGCACCACGAAAAGAGCAGCACTCTCGGCGACAAGATAAGTGGATTCTTCAAGAAGGAGAAGCCCGCGCATCTCGACTATCCGCACGATGAACTTCCATTCGCCGGTTTGCTTGACAGCACATCGCGAGCAAGTGATCTACCTGATGAGCCGCTGACAGCACATGTCACGCCGTACCACACAGGCCGAAGTGATCTTCATGAGAAAGAGCCCGAAGCGACCGAAGAAAAGGCGGACGAGAAGCCGGAGAAGAAGAAGAAAGATCTCGGAGACAAGGCGAAAGACTTTGTCGGCGGACTCTTCAAGAAGGAGAAGCAGCCGCACAAGGAGTATCCGGTCGACGAAGTTCCATTCGAAGGACCGCTTGATGACACCAGGAAGGCTGAGGAGCTCGTTGATGAGCCACTCACCTCTCATGTCGCCGTCTACCATCCTGGTCGTTCCGACGAACCGACGATCGAGAAGGAAGAACATGTCGAGATGGAACATGTCGAAGCTGTGCAGGCGCCATCGATTGATGAGCACCACGAAAAGAGCAGCACTCTCGGCGACAAGATCAGTGGATTCTTCAAGAAGGAGAAGCCCGCGCATCTCGACTATCCGCACGATGAACTTCCATTCGCCGGTTTGCTTGACAGCACATCGCGAGCAAGTGATCTACCTGATGAGCCGCTGACAGCACATGTCACGCCGTACCACACAGGCCGAAGTGATCTTCATGAGAAAGAGCCCGAAGCGACCGAAGAAAAGGCGGACGAGAAGCCGGAGAAGAAGAAGAAAGATCTCGGAGACAAGGCGAAAGACTTTGTCGGCGGACTCTTCAAGAAGGAGAAGCAGCCGCACAAGGAGTATCCGGTCGACGAAGTTCCATTCGAAGGACCGCTTGATGACACCAGGAAGGCTGAGGAGCTCGTTGATGAGCCACTCACCTCTCATGTCGCCGTCTACCATCCTGGTCGTTCCGACGAACCGACGATCGAGAAGGAAGAACATGTCGAGATGGAACATGTCGAAGCTGTGCAGGCGCCATCGGTTGATGAGCACCACGAAAAGAGCAGCACTCTCGGCGACAAGATCAGTGGATTCTTCAAGAAGGAGAAGCCCGCGCATCTCGACTATCCGCACGATGAACTTCCATTCGCCGGCCTGCTTGACAGCACATCGCGAGCAAGTGATCTACCTGATGAGCCGCTGACAGCACATGTCACGCCGTACCACACAGGCCGAAGTGATCTTCATGAGAAAGAGCCCGAAGCGACCGAAGAAAAGGCGGACGAGAAGCCGGAGAAGAAGAAGAAAGATCTCGGAGACAAGGCGAAAGACTTTGTCGGCGGACTCTTCAAGAAGGAGAAGCAGCCGCACAAGGAGTATCCGGTCGACGAAGTTCCATTCGAAGGACCGCTTGATGACACCAGGAAGGCTGAGGAGCTCGTTGATGAGCCACTCACCTCTCATGTCGCCGTCTACCATCCTGGTCGTTCCGACGAACCGACGATCGAGAAGGAAGAACATGTCGAGATGGAACATGTCGAAGCTGTGCAGGCGCCATCGGTTGATGAGCACCACGAAAAGAGCAGCACTCTCGGCGACAAGATCAGTGGATTCTTCAAGAAGGAGAAGCCCGCGCATCTCGACTATCCGCACGATGAACTTCCATTCGCCGGCCTGCTTGACAGCACATCGCGAGCAAGTGATCTACCTGATGAGCCGCTGACAGCACATGTCACGCCGTACCACACAGGCCGAAGTGATCTTCATGAGAAAGAGCCCGAAGCGACCGAAGAAAAGGCGGACGAGAAGCCGGAGAAGAAGAAGAAAGATCTCGGAGACAAGGCGAAAGACTTTGTCGGCGGACTCTTCAAGAAGGAGAAGCAGCCGCACAAGGAGTATCCGGTCGACGAAGTTCCATTCGAAGGACCGCTTGATGACACCAGGAAGGCTGAGGAGCTCGTTGATGAGCCACTCACCTCTCATGTCGCCGTCTACCATCCTGGTCGTTCCGACGAACCGACGATCGAGAAGGAAGAACATGTCGAGATGGAACATGTCGAAGCTGTGCAGGCGCCATCGATTGATGAGCACCACGAAAAGAGCAGCACTCTCGGCGACAAGATCAGTGGATTCTTCAAGAAGGAGAACCCGCGCATCTCGACTATCCGCACGATGAACTTCCATTCGCCGGTTTGCTTGACAGCACATCGCGAGCAAGTGATCTACCTGATGAGCCGCTGACAGCACATGTCACGCCGTACCACACAGGCCGAAGTGATCTTCATGAGAAAGAGCCCGAAGCGACCGAAGAAAAGGCGGACGAGAAGCCGGAGAAGAAGAAGAAAGATCTCGGAGACAAGGCGAAAGACTTTGTCGGCGGACTCTTCAAGAAGGAGAAGCAGCCGCACAAGGAGTATCCGGTCGACGAAGTTCCATTCGAAGGACCGCTTGATGACACCAGGAAGGCTGAGGAGCTCGTTGATGAGCCACTCACCTCTCATGTCGCCGTCTACCATCCTGGTCGTTCCGACGAACCGACGATCGAGAAGGAAGAACATGTCGAGATGGAACATGTCGAAGCTGTGCAGGCGCCATCGATTGATGAGCACCACGAAAAGAGCAGCACTCTCGGCGACAAGATCAGTGGATTCTTCAAGAAGGAGAAGCCCGCGCATCTCGACTATCCGCACGATGAACTTCCATTCGCCGGTTTGCTTGACAGCACATCGCGAGCAAGTGATCTACCTGATGAGCCGCTGACAGCACATGTCACGCCGTACCACACAGGCCGAAGTGATCTTCATGAGAAAGAGCCCGAAGCGACCGAAGAAAAGGCGGACGAGAAGCCGGAGAAGAAGAAGAAAGATCTCGGAGACAAGGCGAAAGACTTTGTCGGCGGACTCTTCAAGAAGGAGAAGCAGCCGCACAAGGAGTATCCGGTGACGAAGTTCCATTCGAAGGACCGCTTGATGACACCAGGAAGGCTGAGGAGCTCGTTGATGAGCCACTCACCTCTCATGTCGCCGTCTACCATCCTGGTCGTTCCGACGAACCGACGATCGAGAAGGAAGAACATGTCGAGATGGAACATGTCGAAGCTGTGCAGGCGCCATCGGTTGATGAGCACCACGAAAAGAGCAGCACTCTCGGCGACAAGATCAGTGGATTCTTCAAGAAGGAGAAGCCCGCGCATCTCGACTATCAGCACGATGAACTTCCATTCGCCGGCCTGCTTGACAGCACATCGCGAGCAAGTGATCTACCAGATGAGCCGCTGACAGCACATGTCACGCCGTACCACACAGGCCGAAGTGATCTTCATGAGAAAGAGCCCGAAGCGACCGAAGAAAAGGCGGACGAGAAGCCGGAGAAGAAGAAGAAAGATCTCGGAGACAAGGCGAAAGACTTTGTCGTCGGACTCTTCAAGAAGGAGAAGCAGCCGCACAAGGAGTATCCGGTCGACGAAGTTCCATTCGAAGGACCGCTTGATGACACCAGGAAGGCTGAGGAGCTCGTTGATGAGCCACTCACCTCTCATGTCGCCGTCTACCATCCTGGTCGTTCCGACGAACCGACTATCGAGAAGGAAGAACATGTCGAGATGGTCTTCAAGAAAGACAAGCACGCCGACTATCCGAGAGACGAAGCTCCCTTCGAAGGTCCGCTCGACACAACCGGTCGTGCAGGCGATCTGCCTGACGAGCCGTTGACGTCGCATGTCACGCCATACCACCCTGGCCGAAGCGATCTTCACGAGAAGGAGCCGGCCGAACCTGAAAAGGATCTCGGCGATAAGGCAAAGGAATTCATTGGCGGTCCTCTTCAAGAAGGACAAGCCGCACAGCGACTATCCGTTCGACGAAGCAGCATTCGAAGGACCACTCGATGGCACGCAGCGAGCATCAGAACTCGAAGGCGAGCCACTCGCTGCCCATGCCGCCGTCTACCATCCAGGCCAATCTCATGAAGAGCTCGAGAAGTTCAATAAGGCACCGCTTTCTGAAGTCGAAGCGAAGAAACGAGCATCCATTATCCAAAAGACGACGCTTCATTCGAAGGTTCTCTCTGCACAAGTGGACGCGCTGAAGGTCTGCTTGAGGAGAAGTCATATGTTCCTGCCGTTAGGATTCCGACTCCTGACTATGAACCAGACGCTATTGGAGAAATTAATGACGAGGGAAGTGAATTCGCTCATATTGAAGGGTTTTCAACCACCTCAACATCTGAGGAAGTCCATGAAGCTCGCCGCATTAGAGTGGCTTCTCCCACGATGGATGCTCAGTACGTGATCACTGGCACGCCATCGGGAAGTAACGAAGCTCTTGTGAGAAGCACTGCAATTGACGAAGACCTGATAGATACTACGACAGGTGTCATGCAACAGAGACTTTTCGAGCAGAAATTGACTCCATATGAGCAGCTTGGAGGAGAAGAAATGCCATACGAGCAAGCCGACTCTGATCTGCGAAAGTTTCCGGATGAATTTGAAGAGGCGGGGCAATTGTTGTCGGAACATCGTGACTCCTCCAAGGATGCGAAGTATGTGCTTACCGGCGCCGAACTTGAGCCAACCGATCTTCAGAAAGTACTTTCCGAACACGAAAAAGCATCTCCCTGCGCCGAGTATGTTATCACTGGTATCCCACCCGAAAAAGACGCCGAAGATGTCAAGGAAAGACGCATTCTGATGGAATCGGAATACGTCATCACTGGCACACCACGAGAGGAAGAGAGAGAGGAGCCATCACGTAAAGACGGTGACCCTCGGCGGACTCCCAAACTCTCATTCATCACCGATCGAGTAGAGGAAGAAAGGTGGCTGGTACAAAAGAAGAGTGAGACAGTGAGCATATGACTTCATTAGACGATGACTTCAGTCATCTTCTCAGCTTCCTTCATCAGAACGAGCTGGCTTTGGGTTGTGCATACTATCATTCTTTTGTCATATTATGTTAGCTAACACATACTTCAAATAAATATATTAAACAGTTTTTGCTTTCTCGCTTTGTACATTACAGAAACATTACGCTCCATTAATCATGAATGTTTGCAGACTTACGTCAACAAGTCGTACACCAGTCGAAGTGATGGATGGGTCAAGTACCTCAGAACAGCTGCCCGTCTCCTGGCAGGAGAGAGTGCACCGAGACTCCTACTCCGCCCCGGTGGACGACTTCAACCTGGACGACGAGTTGTCCGAACGGCAGCGTTCTCGTCGCGGCTTCATCACCGAAAAGACAACTGAAGAGATTTGGCAAGTCCCTAGGTCGAGAGAGAACGAATCTCGTTGGGAAGACTATCAAGACTCTTCTCGTCTTCCGTCCTCTGATCGCGCTCACATCAGGTTCTTATCGTCTATGTTTTGTGATCTTTAAATCGCTAAAATATTTGTGATATCAAAACGGGTATGTAGGGGATGTACACTAACTCTTTTAGGCCGGTGATGACGTCATCGCGAACAACGGAAGAGATACTGAGCGCGTCCCGCTTGATGGAGCCGCCATCAACCGATCGGCAAGAGGAGACCCCGCTCGGCTTCTCTGTGTCGATTTCGGCCCGGCATCCACCGCCAGCGGAGTCGCCAGCCTCAACGGCATCGAGTGCAGTGACCTACGACATCCCGATCATGACTCAATCAGCCTTCTCTCCTCGCTGGTCGGAACAACGGCCGAGTCGCTACGAACGGGCGACGACTCTCGACGTACCAAGGCTGGCAGCCGAGCAGCAGAAGCAGCTCGAGCTGGAGAAGCAACGGAGACGCGCGCTCTCGCCTCACAGCTGGACTACAATCCGAGAACGCACTGAGGTCAGCCTCTAGACTAATTCAAATTTATTGCTCAAGAGTTATGAGAAAAAAAAGAAATTAAAATGAATATTCTCAGGTGTCGTACACGAAGAGAATCACAACGACATCGAGAGGCGGCGAGCCGCCACTCCGCGGCTACGCTTCCACGCCACGCCGTCAGACGGAGCAACCGCTCGCCTCTTCCGGCCTGCCCAGATATCATCGCTTCGCTCCGAACACCCGACATCGCGCAGCTCGAGACATCTCTATTCAAACGGAATCAAGCACAACGACAACGTCGGCCACGAACTGCGGAATGCGCCGTGGCGGGCCTGCCTGGACGACTTTCGGAGTGCATCATCCCGTCTACCCGCCCAACGCGTCGCTCTTCTTGCCGCAGAGACCAGAGTCCCCGAAAAATACAGGAAATGGTACGACTATCCTTATCTCTTTAAGAGTACTCAAGCATACTCTTAAACAAGTTTTTGTAACAATCGAATTTGTCTTAAACGAGGTGATAACCAATAAGTCATTCACGATAAATGAAACATTTTACAGTGGGCAGTTTCGAATAGTTTTTCGGCATGTAGATAGAGAAAATGTATAGAAAGACCGAAAAAATATCATGTTCACTACTATAAAGCACTTGAAAGTGAAACTTATGAATGAAAATTGTGAGTGGTGTGTCAGTGCAACATCGTGGTTATCATAGTACAAATGGTAAGACATCGGCTTAACGGCCACGTATGCCATCGCGGGAAAATTAATTAAACAAACACTAACTGCACTTTTGGTGATCGCCCT